>CAUYUJ010007320.1:9565-32065 GCA_963575745.1 Prorocentrum cordatum
TACTGACACTGATACCACTACTACCACTACTGACACGACTAAGTACTCTGACTAAACCTACGTCCAATAAGAAAGCCACGACTACTAATACTAATACTGGCACTAACAACCATGTCACGACTACGAATACTTCTAACACTTGATTTTCAAATAACGGTAGTAGTACCATGAATAATGCTAATGACGATATTAATACCAAAACTAATACAAACCATACGCACACGAGTATGAGTAACAGCACTGGCCGTATTATTATTGCTGCTACAACTAATGGTCATGCTACGACGAGGATACTGATCATAATAGCACACCTAATGATAGCATTACTCCTACTACTAATAACAGTACGAACATACTACGAACGAGCTGTTCACAACCATACGGAGACGGGCACTAAGAATCACCACACGACTTTTACTAGTATTGCTATTATTAACAATCGTTCTAGTACTAGCAATAACAATAACATCACTTATAATCACGATACTGCTACACATAGGATTAATACTACTATCATTATTGTTACTATTATTATTAACAGTAATACTTATACCACTACTAGTACTCGTATTCTTAATACGAATAGTAATACTTATAATACTAAGACTAATACCATTACTGCTAATCTTAATACTTCTAGTATTACTACTACGCATAACACTAATAATACTAGCAACACTACTACTACTACTACTACTACTACTACTACTACTACTACTACTACTACTACTACTACTACTACTACTACTACTACTACTACTACTACTACTACTACTGCTACTGCTACTACTACTACTACTACTACTAATACCACGAATAAAGTACTATTCATACTTTTGATACTACTAGCAGTAATTAATACGAATTATAGTAATAGTAGTACTACTAATAATACTAATACTACTAATACTAATAATCGCAATACGCATTACTAACCATACTAATACTACTAACAATAAGCGGGGGAGCACGAGGAGGAGGAGGAGGAGGAGGAGGAGGAGGGAGGAGGAGGAGGCGGAGGAGGAGGCGGTGGAGGATGAGGAGGAGGAGGAGGCGGAGGCGGAGGCTGAGGCGGAGGCGGAGGAGGAGGACGAGGAGGAGGATGGAGGAGGAGAAGGAGGAGGAGGAGGAGGAGGAGGAGGAGGAGGAGGAGCAGGAAGAGGAGGACGAGGACGAGGCGGAGGCGGAGGAGGCGGAGCAGGCGGAGGAGGAGGAGGAGGAGGAGGAGGAGGGAGCCCCAAGCGGAGCAGATTAGTAATGGATCGCGCCTTCGAGTCGCTCGGGGAGCTGCAGACCCCTCAGGCAAGGAGGCACCATCATTGTCGATCTCGAGGGGCCGTTGGGGTTTGAGTTCGAGGCCCAATGCTTGTACAACGGGTACAGCGCATTCAGGAAGTGCATCGGCCAGGACACTGTTGCCGAGCTGACGACCCAGAGCACGCAGCTGGCCGGTGACCCCGTCAAGGTCGAGCTGCTGGGGATCAACCCAGAGTACACGCCAGAGGTGAACGAGTGGACCGCGAAGCTGTACACGAACGATGCAATCCAGTACGAGCGGTACTCTCTTCCCCCTCCAGCATCTCGTCTCTCCTCCCTCGTCTCTCCTCACTTCTCCCTCCTCCACTTCCTCCTCTTCCCTTTTCGCGCTCCCGCGCGCGCGGGAGCGCGCGCTCAGGTACTCCGTTGCGGAGGGCTACGATATCGCTACGATGCCCGTCACGTACAAGGCCGCAGCTGTCATCTGTTCTGTTGGAGAGGGACATGAGGAGGGGAGGTGTGTGGAGGTGAGGGGAGAGAATGAGAGGAAGGGAGTAAAGGGAAGGGACAGGAGATGGGATCGGAGGGGAGGGGGGAGTGGAGGAAGGCAAGCTAGGTGCGCTCGCGCCATATCTGATATCTTACGCCTCCCACCCATACATTCCCATTGCGCTGATTTTTCGCTATCCGCGGACCAGCGTCATGAGTGTCATTGCGGACCTGGAACCCCGCAAACGACCCCATCGTGTTAAGCGCAATCGGAAAAGGGGAATTGCGTACACAGGAGGGAGAGGAGGAGGAGTAGGAGGAGGAGGAGGAGGAGGAGGAGGAGGAGGCGGAGGCGGAGGCGGAGGAGGAGGAGGAGGAGGAGGAGGAGGAGGAGGAGGAGGAGGAGCAGGAGGAGGAAGCAGGAGGAACAGGAGGAACAGAAGGAGGAAGAGGAAGAGGAGGAGGAAGATGAGGAGGAGGAAGAAGGAGGAGGAGGAGGAGGAGGAGGAGGAGGAGACGACGGTTGACGGTTGAGCAGGAGGATGAGCATGAGGAAAAGGAGGGGGAAGAGGAAGATGAAGGATGAGGCGGAGCAGGAGGAGGAGGCGGAGGAGGAGGACGAGGACGAACAATTGCAGCATCAGGAGCTGGAGTGGAAGGAGCGGGAGCAGCAGGAGGACCAGTGGAAGGCTGATGAGGAGGAATGAGGGCGGCGACAGCGTTGCGGAAGGACTCGGATTCAGAAACGGGGTCCGCATTGGGGCGAGAGCTCCATTCGAAACGATGGGTTCAGAGTCCCGATCCTAAACAAGGCCCACGCTGCAGCAGGAACACCATTTTGGAGACACCGAGGTCGCTCGGAGTGGAAACGCACGTGAGAAACAACAAGCAATAGCTTGGACCCATCCTGTGTGCTAGACGGCACTGCGCGGAGGGGGGTGCGCGACTCTTAGGGTCGTCTTCGGAGGAGAGGGGACCGCAGAAATCACATTGAGCAATTGTGGATGGGGGAGGGAGTGGGAATGACGTGAAGGGAGGGGAGGGGAGTGGTCGGCCTGGTAAGGGAACGTTGGGCGCGTAGACCGTATGCGCTTTTTTTTGTGTGTGTGTGTGCGCGTGTGCTGCTCTGTGCCGCTCAGTGCTGCGCGGTGCCATCGCTTGTCATCCACCCCTCCCTCCACGCGCCTCGCAGGCCCGCAGGTCTCGGCGCTTCGGATCATCCTTGGACCGTGCCTTGATTCACTGGGTTGGGCTCTGCCACTTTGGCTTACCATCCTGAGCTGCTGCTCAATGCCGTTCAGCACTAGCTTCAGCCCTGTTCAGCTCAGTGCTGCCCAGTACTGGCGCTGGTGCCCACTTGCGTCGCGGCTCCCGCCGCTGGGGCTGTTCATTCGTGCCTCTCTGCCTTTAGGCCCGCAGGTCTCGGCGCACTGGCCCATCCCTGGACTGCTCGGTCCACTGGGTCGGGCTCCCACCCCCAGCTGCAGTTCTATGCTGCCTCCCCCCCAGCTTCAGCCCAGTGCAGCCCAGTGCAGCTCTGTCCCGACGCTGCTCCCCCCTCGGTGCTCCCCCCGCCGCAGCCGGCAGCTGTGAGTGGCCTGGCTTCCTCTCTTCCTGTCGCGCCGGGGCTCCTCCTCCTCCTCCTCCTCCTCCTCCTTCCGTGCATCGCGGCTTTAATTTGCATACAGCGTGTCCCCTGTTGCCTTTCCGCCAGAGCAGTCGCCCTCTGCCCAGCCGCCGACGCCCAAAAGTGTGCGTGCGTGTGCGAGCTTGAATGGTGATTTAGACCTACATCGATAGGGTGCACCCACATGCCTTTGTGTGCGCGCAGTAGCAAGCAGCCTGCCTGCGCATGCGTCGACACATGCTCCAGTATGGGCACCGCGAGACGGTCATATCCACGAGAGCAATTGCTTGTAGCTGATTTGCGTTGACTCCCGTACACGTCATGTTGAGAGTAGAGCGGGCGCACAAATCTACATGCACCCACATGCGATCTGTTGCCCCCCTGGCCGCAGCATACTCGGGACGGGCTGACTCCGTCGTTTAACGTCCAAGCTGCGTCGGCCGCGACTGCAGACAGTCTTCCTTGCGTTGTCGCAGTGGCGTGCTCTCTCGCGTGCGCGTGTTTGTGTTGCTCGGGTAGCTCGCCTGGCAAGTGCGGCGGCGTGCGCGAGGGAAACAACCAGATCGGGGAGCCTGCCACTGGCTTCTTCACCTTCACGCCGAACAGAGCCTCCCCGACGGCGAAGGTGTACGTTGTGGTCACTCCGCCGCCAAACCAAGGCGAGCGCCGAGTGCATACCCCTCTGATCGCCGAGTGCCTTTCCACCTGAGCTTGTGCACCTGTGCCTTCCCCCTAAAGCCCCCCTCCCACTGTAAGGCGCCTCCTGCTTTCTGCCCCGCCTTCCTCCTGGCGCGGGGCGGAATGGGAAGGCGTGGCGAGTGGGGAGGGAGGGGGTAAAGGGGGGACGGTTCGGTTTTCGGGTGTTTCCGGGGGCGTCCTCAGATCTCAGGAGGGAGGGGACGAGGAGAAGGACAAGTTGGATGAAAAGACTGAGGCGTACAGTCAAAGCTCGTAGTAAGGATGCGCTGCTTCATCCAGTTTACCCTTACCATCCCTGCTTCCTCGGCCCATCCTGAGCCAATGTTGACGTCCACAGCTCTAAATCAATGGTAACTGGAACTTCCAAGGGCGTTGCATCCGTATTTTTCGGCCATGCGCGGAGAGGGTATGGGGAGAGGGGAAGCCTTCTTGGGAGCACCCCTGCCTCTTAGAAGTCGCGGGCCTTTTCTGTAGATGCAAGGCCGGCGCATTCGAAGAAGCAGCCTCCTTCTAAGAAGTCTGCACCCCTCTGCGCGCCGCCAAACTTAGGGAGACCACCGAAGGAGGTACGCGCCCAACCATGTACATGAGAATGGCCCCCCAATCCGCGAGACCGGCCGCGTGATACGAACGTTCGCGCAATGCGTGCAATCGAAACCAACGTGGATTCATGTACGTGTACGTCCTTCTTGTGCGCCGCCAGTGCATCCTTACAGTGGACATTGACTGCATCAGGAATCCTGACCCCGCCGCTGCTGCTTCTGCTCCTCAGAGCTTCGACGAGCCGATTTCCTCGGCCCGTCGGCCACAGTGTGTTAGTTTAGTCAGTTAGTTTTTTAGTTTGTCTGTAGGTCTGTCTGTCTGTCTGTCGGTCTGTCTGTGTGTCTGTCTGCCTGTCTGTCTGTCTGTCTGTCTGACTGACTGTCTGTTTGTTTGTTGTTTGTCTTTCTGTCTGTCTGTTCGTTTATTTGTTAGTTAGTCAGTCAGTCAGTTAGTTTGTTTGTTTTGTATGTTTGTTTGGTTGGTTGGTTGTTTGTTTATTTGTTCGCTCGTTAGTTCATTCGTTTGTTTGTGTGTTTGTTTGTGCGCTAGTTCGTTTATTTGTTTGATATGTTTTCGTTACGAGTCCACGATAAACATGGAGCACATCATCTCGATAATCACGACAAGGTCCCCCGAAGGCCGCAATCCGCGGCTGCCTTCCGGCGCGATCTTTTCGAGTTCTCAGAAGTCTGGGGACTTTCCTCCTCGTCCTCCTCCTCTTCCTCCTTCCCCTCCCCCGCCTCCTCTTCCTCCTTCTCCTCCTCCTCCTCCTCCTCCTCCTCCTCCTCCCCTCTCCTCCCCCTCCTCCCTCCCCCTCCCCCTCCCCCACCCCCCTCCTCCCCCTCCCCCTCCCCCTTCTTTACTCCTCCTCCCCGTCCTCCTGCCCCCTCCTCCCTTGGAGAGGGCCGCTGGCCCCAGGCGGGTGTGCCAAGCCCACCTGGCTGCAAAAAGGGTGGACCCCAGCTCCTCTCTGCACTGCCCTGCCCCCCCCCCCCCAGGGCTCGTTTCGATTCATCCGATTCGACTCGATTCGACTTCGATGGTTTCGATTCGACTTTGATGGCTTCGATGGCTTCGGCTTCGACGGCTTCGATTCCTTCGATTTGATTCGGCTTGGGATTCCAATTTGGGTTCGATTTTTCATTGGAGGCATGCTAGCCTGCCGATTTCCGCCGATTCGACTTTTTCCGACTCGGCTGCTGATCTCCGCCGATCCGATTCGTTTCGATCGCCGATTCGACCTGTCGATTCGATCCTGAGCTCTCCTGCACATCGTTGTGCCTCCTCTCTTTCTCCCTCTCGGTCCTCACCCTTCCTGAGCGCGCCCCCTCCCTGACTGCGCCCCCCTCCTCCGCCTCCTCTTCCTCCTCCTCCTCCTCCTCCTCCTCCTCCTCCTCCTCCTCCTCCTCCTCCCCCTCCTCACCCTTCCTGACTGCGCCCCCTCCCCCCCTCGATGGGCGGGGACCCCCCCCTGGAGAGGCTACAACATCATGTGCACCGGGCCCAGCGGCAGCGGGGTGGAGCCGCTCGGCTTCGTGCTGATGCCGGAGTGCACCGCAGGCGGCGCCAACCAGCCGCTGACGCTCATGTGGGAGAACGCCTCCATCGTCGCGGGTTCCCTCCGCCTTCTTCTCGTCTTTGTTTGATCGGTTTTGTTTTTCGATGTTCTGTTGCTGTGAGTGTGCGTTCTGTCGGTGGGGGCTCTCGTGGCCACGGCTGGACGAACCTCGAAAGCTTGGCCCCGACGTCGTCTGGGAGGATCCAGGCGCAGGGGCGGCGGTCTAGACCTCCGGCGCGGCCGCCAGGTGCCGCCTACACCTTCGGCGTGTACATGGTCAACCCCGGCGGGGTACCCGACCCGAGCCAGAACTACTTCGGCGTCCAGGGGCAACGAACGACAGAGGGGGATGGGCTCGGGGGGGCTGCATCGACCCCCAATCGCCCAATCGTCGCCGACGTGGGGCACGCTGGCCCGCCCCGCCCAGGAAGGTGCGGGCTTCGCCCTCGGGGGCCCCTCGCCCACCTGTCGGCGATGCCTCGCCGCTCCAAGCTCGCGGTTACCCCCGCCTCCTCCTCCTCCTCCTCCTGCTGTCCTCCTCCTCCTCCTCCTCCTCCTCCTCCTCCTCCTCCCATCCTCCCCTCCTCCCCCTCCCTCCTCCCTCCTCCCTCCTCCCTCCTCCCTCCTCCCGAGCTCCCTCCTCCCTCCTCCCGAGCTCGTCCCCCCCCCCCCGGCGTTGCCTCTCAGGCGTGTCCCTGCAGTACGAGACCGAGACCGTCCCGCAGGCCCGCGCCCCTTGGCTCGGCACCTCCTGGGCGCTCCGCTGCGCGGCTCCGCCCGCGCCCCTCGAGTGGCAGGGGGCGCCTGCGGCCCCGGGCAGCCTCCGGGGGTCTCCATGCGGGGAGGAAAAACCTTGGGGGCAGAAAAGAGGGGGGTGATGACTTGGGGTGTGTGGATATCATGGCGCGGGCCATGATACTTCCCCAGATTTCATGGCGCCTCTTCTTGTTTCAATACGTCCCTGGCCCCCCCCTGGGCCGCGCACATGCCGCCGGTCATGATTTGCACCCCCCCTCTTGGACCCCCCCCTCTTGGCCGCTCCCGAAAGCCACCCGGACCGGACAACTGGCGTTTATTAAACGGCCCTGGGCGTTTTTTAAACGGCCCTGCCCTGCTCGATTCCCTTCGTGGGTGCGTTTGCTACACGGCTTCGCGTGCCGGGGTTGTTATGTTCGGGGTGGGCTTTCCGTCCTGTACTCCACTAGCCATTTGACATCGCTCGGACGTGTGCATTTTTTCTCGGCGAGGGCCATCGAGGAGCATCTATCGTGCGAAGAATAAACGCACGAAACCGCAAAGTGCACGGGGAGCAAACGTCCGAGCGTTGGCGAGGCCCCGACTTGGAGCGAACCCCAAGAGCAAATAACGATTTAAACATAGGCTTTCAACGGTCCGCGCGGATTTCTTAGATCCGCGCTGGGCCCCCTTGGCGGCGCCTCCGGCGCCGCCCCTGGTGTGCTCAGGGAGGTCGGTTGTTCAAAGATGGGGTTGTGAGGGAGGGGGTCCTGAGGATAGGAAGGGATCCAAGGGTGAATTCGCATAGTCTGAGGCACCTCGTCCTCAGGACCCCACCTCTCAGGACCCCATCTTCGAGCCACCGAGGAGGGGGTTCCCAGCGCGAATCCGAGAGATCCGCGCGGACCGTCGAAAGTGTATGTTTATGCCGTCTTTTGTTCTTTCATTTCAGGGGGCGCCAGGGGCCGCCAGGGAGGAGGAGGGACGGAGGCGAGGCGGAGGAGTAGGAGTAGGAGTAGGAGTAGGAGTAGGAGTAGGAGTAGGAGTAGGAGTAGTAGGAGGAGGAGGAGGAGGAGGAGGGAGGATGAGGATGAGGAGGAGAGGAGGAGGAGGAGGAGGAGGAGGAGGAGGAGGAGGAGCAGGAGCAGGAGCAGGAGCAGGAGCATGATGATGATGAGGAGGAGGAGGAGGAGGAAGAGCTCGACCAGGCCTTCGAGGAGATCGAAACCAGCCGTGGCCGCGGGGGGCCTCCTGGAGGCCTCCCAGCAGAGAAAGGGCAGAAGACGCCGAGACGGGACGCCGAAGGGCACACAGTCGGCCCTGCTTAGTAGGTCGACCCTGCCAAGTCAAGGGTCGCATCGTCATCGTCTTGCGGTGGAGCGTTTGGCTTCTTCGCAGCAGCGTTTGGCTGTATATCGAAATAAGAACTGCCGCAGATTTCGTCGCTTGCTTCTCGCGCGTTGTCCTTCGCAGCAGTTTTACCAGTCCTTCTCGAAGGGCCAGCGTGCTAAGCATGCCTGTCGCCCGTCTCCGGGCTGCCCTCCCGGGCGTGGACAGCTGTTCTGTTCTGTTCTGCCAAGTCCAGGGTACCCTTGTGTCCTGTCTTTAATGAGGCGTACCTTTTACATTCCTATTGCAGTGTAGCCCGCAGTGTAGCCCTCGGAAGGGTCCTGTGTCCCCTCGCGTGTCCTCTCCACTCGAGCCCGACTTAGCTATGTGCTCATGTTGAAGAGGCACCTCCGACGACATGAACTTGTGTCGCCGAGCTGCTTGCTCTCTACGCGCCCGAAAGGACGACGCCTGCCAACCCTGGGAGCCGCCAGGGTTAAGTCGGGTCTGTCCCTCTACAGGAGGAATATGCAAAACTAGTCCAAACATAGTATGGGAACGGCTTTTTCGTTTCGTTTTTTTTGTGTTTTTTTTGCCGTTTGGGATATTTTTGGATTATTCTTCATTCTTCACCACCCACCAAAGCACCCCAACCCAACCCGAAGCCCTCAATTTGCCTTCCATTTCCAGTTTTGGGGGGGGCGGGGCGGGGATCGCTGCAAAAGCACATGGAATCCGTACCCCCCCCAACCCGAAATTCGGGCCAAATTCGGGTCTTCGGGTTGGGCTGGGGTGGTCTGGCCGAGCAGCCACCTGGGCTCCTCCTCCTCCTCCTCCTCCTCCTGCTCCCCCTCCTCCTCCTGCTCCTCCTCCTCCTCCTCCCCCTAGTTCTCCTCCTCCTCCACCTCCTCCTCCTCCTCCTCACTCCTCCTCCTCCTCCCCTTCTCCTCCTCCTCCTCTCCTGCTCCCCCTCTCCTCCTCCTCCTCCTCCTCCTCCTCCTCCTCCTCCTCCTCCTCCTCCTCCTCCTCCTCCTCCTCCTCCCCTCCTCCTCCTCCACCTCCTCCTCCTCCTCCTCCTCCTCCTCCTCCTCTCCTCCTCCTCCTCCTCCTCCTCCTTCTCCCCTCGCGCCCTCCCCCTCCCGTCCCCGTCCAGAGCCCCTCGGGCCGTGGCAGAAAAGGATGACGGGGAGTGTTTCGTCGTTTTCGGCCTCTGGTCCTCGAGCGCGTTCCACTACTCGCAGAGTGCCTACTCGCGCGCGTCCGAAGAAGCTCGTATGCTTGGTTCGGTGAAGTTTTTGGATCGTAGATCCCCCGCGGCAGATCCAGGCTATTTGCGAGTAGTTACTTCGCGCGAGTAGTGAAGCGCGCTTGTCTATCTGGGGGCCCCTTACCGGCCCTCGGGACAGTCAAGTAGTGACTCGGCAAGAAGAACCGGTCCGAGGGAATGGGTCGAGATTTCTGGGGGGTCGACGTTATGATAAGATCATGACGTTAGGGGTCTGGGCTTGTGGAAGCAAATCTCGGTGTCTCGGCGTCTCGGACGTCTCGGACGACTCGGCCAGAGCCGATCCGATCCTCGAGCTGATGAGCTCCGTGCCTAACCCAGGGGGTGCCGTACTGTCATCCTCCGCATGACATTGACGCTTCGGACGACTTCCCCCACCCGCTCATTCTGGAACGCTTCCCAGTCGGGGGCGGAGTTGTGGCCACCGTCCCCGCGCGTGCGCGTAAGTTCGGGAAGTTTGCTTTTGGTAGCAACATTTGGTAGAACACACGCCAGTTGTCTTTCTTCCGTCCCGTGTTCTCTTCACATCCCCCTCTCGCTCGTAGCGTAGAGATAGAGCATGGCCAGCATTTAGTTCTGTGGTGGATAGAGAGCATGATTTTGCAATGTCCAAATATCAGACGCGCTTTCGTACACAGCAATGCGTCCATCCATGCACGCGCGCCCGAGCGCAGAACGCATTGGGGCGTAATTATGGGCGACTGTGCACGTTCAAAAAAGCCACCCCTGAGGCCACGGCTGTGCACCCCGCCCCCGCCAACAGGCAAGATGATACCGGAGAAAAAACCCAATCAGATTTTTTCAATCTTCCAATTGCTCCCTTATAGGGCTACCGGGCTATCGGGCTATAAGGCTATAACCCCCAACCGGGCTATCGGGCTATAGGGCTATAGGGCTATCGGGCTATCGGGCTATAGGGCTGTAGGGCTATCGGGCTATCGGGCTATAAGGCTGAGGCCACGGCTTTGCACCCCGCCCCCGCCAACAGGCAAGATAACCCGAGAGCATGCCGGCACCGTCAGGCTCAGCAGGGCGCGGTGCACGGGGGCTGCAGGGCGGAGGCCACGCACAGATGCCTTTCTCCTTCTCCTCCTCCTCCTCCTCCTCCTCCTCCTCCTCCTCAGGGTACACGTCCTCCTCCTCCTCCTCCTCCTCCTCCTCCTCCTCCTCCTCAGGGTACACGAACTCCTCCTTCTCCTCCTCCTCCTCCTCCTCTTCCTCCTCAGGGTACACGAACTCCTGCTTCTTCTTCTTCTTCTTCTCCTCCTCCTCCTCCTCCTCAGGGTACACGAACTCCTCCTCCTCCTCCTCCTCCTCCTCCTCCTCCTCCTCCTCCTCCTCTGGGTACACGAACTCCTCCTCCTCCTCCTCCTCCTCCTTTTCCTCCTCCTCCTCCTCCTCCTCCTCCTCAGGGTACACCCCGATGGTGGGGGCCTGGCACCTGTTCTCATGGTGTCAGCGCCACGCACTTCTCGGGGCACACTGTCAGTGTCAATTGCATGCGGCGGCTGGGGGCAGATAAACCGGCTTTCGTCGTTCTAGCTCCAGCCACGTGGCACTTTGCCCGTGGCAGCGGCGCGTTAGCTGCGCCCGTGACCTGGAGATGGGTACCAGGCACGGGGAGTGTGCATTTGGTTGAGAGGCGGGGCCATGTGGTCCGTACGTCCCTTGGGACCTTGTGTCCGCTCACCCTGAGGTAGAATTGGTAGAATCCCAGTTGCACATGCCATCCGGTTCTCTAGGGGTGACGGTCGGGAAGTATTGCGCGGTGACGCGGTGAACCGGCTGTCCCCCTACGCACCGCGCCGTTTCGGTTGGGCAGCGAGTCGCTGAGCGACGAGGTATCTGCTTATCCCCTGACTGTCGGTGCTGGCGCCTGCGGGCCCCTTTCTCCTGTCTGGGAGGCCGAGGGTGACGGTTGAGCCTCGCTCGCCGCTCACTTCTTGGATCTATGACACTCATGACGCCCCTCCTCAGGGTACACGAACTCTTCCTCCTCCTCCTCCTCCTCCTCCTCGCATGCGTTCCCAGACTCCCGCAGCAGCGACCCGGCCCGTGGCACTGTCAGCCGACCCCTCCCCCAGTCACTCCCGAGCCTGACCGTCCCGGGGCGCCCAGCTCGGCCCGCCGGCTCGTGGCAGTGCACCCGCAGATGAAGTTCCAGTCGGGCATGTCCCTCTGCAGGGGGAGTATCCCCCCAAATGGGTACAATGCCCAGCAGCAGTTCCTGTTTCTGTTGAACAGGATTCGCTGTCCACGCCGCCGCGGCCTGTGTCCATTCGAGACAGAAGGCCGCCCGCCCAACAGCGGCCGCTGTTGATTTGGGACAGCACAGCATTTGTTGTTGGGCATTGTGCCCATTCTTTCCGTACCCAACTCGGGCGTCCAAGTCGGGCATGTCCCTCTGCAGGGGAAATGTGCCCCAAAATAGTCAACAAAATAGTCAAGGGACGATCTTTCGACTATTACTGGCCATGGTTGAGTTGTTTTTTTGGCTTGCTTTGGTTTTCCCTCCAAGGTCCGCCTGTGTAGGGGGACATGCCCGACCTGAGATGACGGTTGGAGGTCCCGTCCAGGCTCCCAGGGAGGTGCTGGTTCGGAGTTTGATAGACCTCCTACCCTGACGCGTCGATTAGTGAATTGGCCTTTTTCGGTTCGTGAGAGGGCGTCGCGGCCGTCATTTTTGCGGGTCCAGGTCCGTAGGTTTCGGTCCTATGCCGCTTTCACTAAAGGGAGGTCTACTAAAGGGAGGTTTGTCCACCGCCGACTGGTGGGAAGCACTCCTGCCCGTACCCGTGCGAGTTGTCGTGATGGTCGCGGTGTGAGGGAAGAAGGCTCGGTCTGGAAGAGCCGGCTCTCCAGGCCGCTCGCGGCCAGAGTGCCGTCGGGATTCCGACGGCGTCCTGATCGATGTAGCCCTTCGTTTGTCTTGAGACCCTCAAATTTCGGAAACTGGAATATATATTATACATGAACAGTGGCGGGCCGTTTTTCAATCCTAAGACTTTTCGAGGGTCGGGGATGACGTCGGGGTGGTGTGGTGTATATTTGTTTCTTTGTTTCCTGGGGAAAGAAACAACGACAAATGCATACTCCAGGATCCCATATACACCAGGATCCGTTTCCCTGGGCGGATTTCCATGCGGGGCCTGAAAAAGTGTCTGTGTATAGAGTTCGGCTCCTTATCAAATCGATCGGTACTCTTTCGTCTCGCATCCGCTCCAGCTTTCTTTCCTCGGGGTTTGATGGTGAAAGGGCCGAGCAGTTACACGGGACAATCAGGGCTTCCAAAGTCTCTTGCGTTTGCGCGAAGATAGTCGTGCTTCGCGCGCCGCGGCCAGGGGACGAGAGCTGCTCTTCTCCGGGGGGGGCGTCGCGAGGGCGCGAGCGCTATCACGCCTCGCGGTCCGCGCAGCGCGAAGCACGACGTTGGGCGACCTGGGCCTCCCCGTCCGCTCTGCCCGCCCGTCCTCCAAGGCCTTCGACGCCAACATACTTATACTATATGTGCGTCGCCCCCCCAGGGGCGACGCGCGCACCGAGAAATCTTATAGTATATGCGTCGTGGCGGGCGCTTTCTGGCCACACCGCTCGGGAAACGATCTACTACAAGATGGGTATACTATATGTTCGGGTCGGACGCGCGCCTCCAAGGCGGACATATAGTACTCGTATGTCCATGTGCGTCCCATCCAAGGCCTTCGACGCCAACATGCAGGTCCCCGGGCTGGACCTGAAGACCCTGCCGCTCCGCATGCGGAACCCGGGCATGGCCTGGTCCAGCTCCGCTTCGCAGGCGCCCCCCGCGCTGCTCGGCATGGCGGGCGGGGAAGCGTCGGACGGACGGAGCTACGATGTTTGAGCATTTCTGTTGTTGTTGTTGTTGTTGTTGTTGTTCTGGTTGTTCTTGTTGTTGTTGTTGTTGTTGTTGTTCTTGTTATTGTTGTTGTTGTTGTTGTTGTTGTTTTTGTTTTTGTTGTTGTGGTTGTTGTTGTTGTTGCTGTTGTTGTTGTTGTTCTTGTTGTTGTTGCTGTTGTTCTTGTTGTTGTTGTTATTGTTGTTGTTGTTTTGTTGTTGTTGTTGTTGTTGTTCTTGTTGTTCTTGTTGTTGTTGTGGTTGTTGTTCTTGTTGTTGTTGTTGTTGTTGTTTTTTTTTTTTGTTTTGTTTGTGTTGTTGTGGTTGGTGTTGTTGTTGCTATTGTTGTTGTTCTTGTTGTTGTTGCTGTTGTTGTTGTTATTGAACATTATTAATTCTAAAGAATAATTATTGTTGGGACCCCTGGTGCACGGCCCCCCTGCGCCGCCTAGGCCGCAGCTACATTTTCATCATTTTCGTGAGGAAGCCTCAGGTAATTCGATGTGATCAAGATCCGGTTGTTTTGTTCCCCCCCGCTTTCCCTTGCAAAAAACACTATAAAATGACATTTCTTGTTCTAATATAATCAAATTTCAAGAATCCCTTGCAAAAAATAAGGTAAAGTGGACATTCGCGCGCGCAAGACGAAATCCTTCCAAAAGCTTAGTGTTCGGAGCGATTTTAACATAAAAACATCAAAAAACCAATGGTTTTTCAACAAAAAAATGTCAAAATCTCATCCCGCGCGCTCTTGCGGATTCGTAGGAAAACCAACACTTTTTAAACATTTCTGTCAAACGGGCTTTTGCGAGCAACTTTTTCGAACTTCTGCGACAACGGTTGCGCACCTGCCAGGGCCATCATCCCTGTCAAATAATACCATGCGGGACACATTCGTTTTTTCTTCGCGCGCGCACGCCGAAATCTCCAAAAACCATTGGGTTCTTAAGAATTTTAGCACCGCGCATCATAAAATCACACGAATCGCACCGTAGGTCGGGACAACCACAACCATCAGGACAACCATCGGGACAACCATCGAGACAACCATCGGGACAACCATATCCTCTCTCTCTTGTGTATTCCCACATCCCTCAGGAATTTGCCCTAAAGATGTGATCAACTATCTTGTGAGTACGTATCATGTGTATCATGTGTATCATGTACCATATGCATCATATGCAACAGATGTTCTGTGGAAGGCTTAACAACTTCTGTGGGTTAACAAGGCTTAACAACTTCTGTGGGTGTACGAACGTAGGCTTAACAACTTCTGTGGGTGTGTACTCCACGCCAGTGTAGTAGCCACGGTCGTCCGCAGGCCACGAAGTGAAGTGTCCGAACGTCATAGGGCGGGAAGCTGGGTGTGGGTGGTGGCGAAGAGTCGTGTGGATATTTGGTAGAGCTTGCACTGCCCCCCCACAAAGTGGGGGTATTGGCTGGCGTCGCATGAAAACCCTGGCACTGGTGAGAACACTGAGCGTTCGGGTAAAGTGATTGTTGTTGTTGTTGTTGTTGTTGTTGTTGTTACTGTTGTTGTTGTTGTTGTTGTTGTTGTTGTTGTTGTTGTTGTTGTTGTTGTTGTTGTTGTTGTTGTTGTTGTTGTTGTTGTTGTTGTTGTTGTTGTTGTTGTTGTTGTTGTTGTTGTTGTTGTTGTTGTTGTTGTTGTTGTTGTTGTTGGTTGTTGTTGTTGTTGATGTTGTTGTTGTTGTTGTTGTTGTTGTTGTTGTTGTTGTTGTTGTTGTTGTTGTTGTTGTTGTATTTTTTTGGGTATTTTGTGAGTACTTTTATTTTTCGTCCAAAAACCTCCTGTAGGGGGACAGGCCCGACTTAAGGTTAGGACGATGACGAATCCGTTCCAGAGCGTTCCGGAGCGCTCTCAGAGCGTTCTGGAACGCTCTGAGAAGGCCGCGGCGCCCGAGACATCCCCCAGAGCCGCCAGACCTCAGAGACTCTCGATGTATCGTCGTCCGATTCTATCCTCGTCTTGGCTTCGTCTGAAAGGGAGGCAGGAATGAACGGGGGAAACAGCCGGACTCCCTTGTGTCCAGCTCGTCTCGAGGCCTCCCAGGTGGGGTCAGAGTTGATAGGGGTCAGATGGCCGCGCCCCGTCGCCGATGCATCGGCGATGCGGCGAAACCATGAGTCCGATTCTCTCCGACTGTCTGGTCTCAAGTCGGGCGTGCCCCTCTACTGGAGGAACATTCAAGAATGGTAGAAAAATAGTCAGGTGCCGATTTTTTGTGCTCTTTTGATTCTTTTTGATCATTGTTTGATTATTTTTGGTTTTGAGTCCCAAATCCGCCTCTAGGAGGACACGCCCGACCCAACTCTGGTCCCGTTAGATCGACGTAGAGAAACGGGTTCGCCTTCGCCGACACTGGCGCGTAAGCTGCCCGTGTAAGCTTGCGCGTAAGCGCCTTCGCTTCCAGCGCAGCGTGCCGCGCTGGCGGCCCGCGTACGTAGGCCTCCGCGTAAAGTCGCTGCGTCACTTCGCGTAAGGCCCGTTTTGGACCGTCGCCCATTTGGCAAGCCTCCATCCTCCTCACCCTGCGGCGTGTGTGTGTGTGTGTGTGACCAGGTGGACGAGTGGGCCTCTCGCGGCCCCACCTCTCTGCCCGCGGCACATCCTGCGGCAGGGGCGCCCGCCGCCGACACGAGTCCAGCAGGTCGGCCCCCGATCACCTCCCTCCCCTCCCCCTGGTGTTGTCAGAATCGGGGGCGGCAATGAGGGGGATGATGACTGGGGGGGGCGTGGATATCATGGCGGGGGCCATGATGTTTCCCAAGATTTCATGGCGCCTCTTCTCATTTCATTACGTCCCTGGCCCCCCCGCTGGGCCGCGCACATGCCGCCGGTCATGATTTGCACCCCCCCTCTTGGACATCCCCCTCTTGGCCGCTCCCGACAAGCCGAGGGCCAAAATTTATCCTCGATTTCCAGTGGGGGGGGGTCGGGGGACGCTGAAAAATCCCATGGAACCCGCACCCCCCCCAACCCGAGACTCGGGTCAAGTTCGGGTCTTCGGGTTGGGTTGGGGTGGTCTGGTAGGTAGTCGGGACGCGCGGCCGTGCCCCCGCCGTCTACATGGGTTCTGTCGGGCAGGTCCCTCTGCTGGAGGAGCACGCGAGCAGAGGCAACAACAAAACAACAGCCTGGGGACGCTTTACCGACGACGTCGTGCCTTCGTCCGAATTTTGTTTTGGGTGCGACGGTTTTCTTCCAAGATCCGCCTGTAGGGGGGCATGCCCGGCCCGACGCTGGGGTCCGGAGTTGTCCGCCCGAGGCGGTGGAAGCAGCTGACGGCGATTCGTTTCAGGCACAGAGTTCGATCGGCTGGTGCCTCGCGAGTTTCCTGCCGTTCCCTTGTTCCCCTCGCAAGAGATCGACCAATGCCCAAACGACACCACCCCATCTACGACCCGCTGGGTCGTAGGTGGGTCGTAGATGGGGTGATGTGGTAGGTGGGTCGTAGGTGGCCGTGGTGGGCAAGTGACCAAACCTTCAACTTCACTGGGTCGTAGGTGGGGTGGTGCCGCTTGTTCTCTGGTCCAAAAGAAAAACCACATCGTGCACTCGCTGCAGCACTTTCTTTCGGCGGCGAGCCTGGGGGGAAGCTAGAGGAGGCGGGCCCTTCCCGAAGGTTCGGGAGTCCCCCGGCCTTCTGAGCAGTCTTCTGAGCCCTCCCCGAACACACAAGAAGAAGACTTCTCAGAAGGCGCGAGGGCTTCCGAAAAGCCCCGCCGCCTTCAGAGAAGGCCTTCTCCTTCTCACCTCCCCCCCTCGCTCGCCGCCGAGAGGGAAGGGCGCAGTCAAACCCAGGACAGAAGAACATCCTTCCAACAACATGAGACCCTCCGCCGGTCAAAACACACAGAACATTCAAGGGTACCCTCCCCAGGATGCACAATAACATCAGACAGTCACGAAGAACATTAGGGCACCGTCCCCGAGCCGACCTCGATCTGATACCTCGGGCCGACCTGTGGCGGTACTGGGTACTCCGAGTTTCTTAATAAGCGTCGGGGGGACGTCACCCCCGGCGATAGCCCCAATTCGACCCTCGTCGCGGGCAGCCACCGCGCGCTGAAGGCGCTCCGACCCCCGTTGCGCCGCGACGGCGAGGCGAGGTTGGACCCCGTCGGGGGGTACCCCCCACGCTTATAAAGAAACCTAGAGTACCGAAACTGCAGGGCCTTCACGTGTCGGGCCCTGGGAGGCGATACTCTTTCGACGCTGTTTCGATACCTTACTGGGCGCTCGAAATCCTTTTTGGGATGTGGTCCTCAAGTACGATGGGAACAACGTAACTCTGAGACCCCCACGCTCGCCGCCGGACCGCCGCCTCCTCGCCCACTCGTCCTCGCCGCGCCCTCGGCCGCCACCGGCCGGGATCGGCAGGTCGGCCCCGCTCGGAGGCGCCCCCGGGGGGCAGGCCGGCGGCGGCGGCGGCGGCGCGCCCCTGCGCGGCGAGGCCTCTCCGCTCGGCAGAGGCCCGGACACCCTTCCACAGGTGTGTTTTTCGCAGGTCGAGGAGAATCCTCGTCCTCCTCCTCCTCCTCCTCGTCCTCCTCCTCCTCCTCCTCCTCCTCCTCCTCCTCCTCGTCCTCTCCGTCGGGTCGACGTTGCCCAGGCGTCGCGCTGGCATCCCCCTGTGTCGCGGTGGGCGCACTTGGGGGTGTGCCGTGCACCCGTGCATTGCAAGCCCCCTGAACTTGCCTCGGGTGCAACGCTAGGGGGCGATAGGCATAGGGGGGATGCATCGACCCTCAGTCGCCCACTGATCGCCGATGGGGACCCGATGGTCCCAACCTGCCCAGGAAGGAATGTCCATCCGACGGAGACGACGAAGAGGGGGAGGAGGAGGAGGAGGAGGAGGAGGAGGAGGAGGAGGAGGAGGAGGAGGAGGAGGAGGAGGAGGAGGAGGTGGAGGTGGAGGTGGAGGTGGAGGAGGGAGGAGAGCCCCGGCCCGGGTCGGGCCCGCGCCGCAATGTGCCGCCGCCGCTGTCCGTGCCCGTCCGGTGCGCTGAGCCGTGTGGAGGCCGCCGCGCTGCTCGAGGCAGAGCCAGCGCTCGCGCGGCGGTGCGGCAGGATCGAGGCCGACACATGTCTGTGGGAACTGAGCGAGCAGGGTCCTCTTCCTCCTGCTCCTCGCCCTCCTCCTCCTCCTCTTCCTCCTCTTCCTTTTCCCGCCTCCGAGAAGGCCGCGCTGGCCGCCGAGGAGGCGCCCGAGGCGTCCTCCGAGGCGGGCGCCGAGAATGCCGAGCCTGTGCTGGAGGACGTCCCGCCGGCCCTCGCGAAGACCGAGCTGGCCGCGGAGAAGACCTCCCGATGCGTCCGCCGAGGAGCATGCGTGAAGTGTTCGACTCATTTTTTGAGCAAGGCGAGCTTCGACTGCGTCGGGCCGGTGCCAGGAGCACTCGCTTCATACACCCGCAGTGCGCCCATGGAGTTGTGCGCGATGCTTCTTCTGTAGTAGGGTTCGGCGAGCACCCGCTGGCAACACGGCAACGCCTCGAGCGTGCTCTCTCCCATGCTGCAGTTGCTGACGGCCCCTTGCTGGCGACGTCCCTCAACCCCATCTTGAACCGTCTCCAGCTGAGGGCGAAGCCCCTCGAGCGCTCCGGAACGACCTCCAGGACCTCGACCTCTGGGACGACATCGGGTGGGCACGAGTCAATGTTTGTCTGACGCTTATCCCTAATATCCCAGACCGTTGGAAGAGCAGCATAGCGGAGGCCAAGTGCGCCGTCGCCTCCGCGATCGGTCTTTTGCGAGGCCGAATGGACGAATCAAATGGTGGTAGACGCAGCCAAGTTTGTAAGTTGTTTCTGTCAATGGATGCCTCCTGTTCCACCGCCGTCCAAAGCAGAGCGCAGGCTGGTTTGGCCAGGGCAACCACATTTTGAACACAGTTCTTGGCAGTCGCTCGCGCGCCTTCTGAGCAGGTGCATGGCCGCATGTGTGGTTAGAATTGGAAGGCAACTTCGGACGAGCTTCGAGTTCCCTGGCCCAGTCCCGGTCTGCTGAGGCGGTGGCCGCCTGGGACGTGAAGGTCGTGGATCACCTTCTGAACAGCAAGCCAGTTAGCAAGGCCCTCGGTTTGCTCAGGGCGCGGATGTCCCGCAGCGCTTGCAGGACATGCTCCCCGAGCCTGCGCGTCCGCTCGCTCCCCAGATCCCTCAGGAGAACGTTGCGTCCGAGCTAAGGATGAATTCGCGTCCCACATCCGCTCTGCAGTCGCGGCGCTCCCCCCATGTTCGGGGCCGGCGCCACTGGGGCCTATTACGAACTCTTCCAGGTGTACGCCTACGTTCCGGGTGGTTTCAAGGTCCTGGCAAAGGTGCTTGCGAACCTTCGCATGGGTGAAGCCCCAGAGGAAGCCGTCCGAGCGTCTCGCAGCGGCCGTTGCAACTCGCCGTTGACGCCAGGCTCCGATGTCGACATCCGGCCGTTGGCTTCACCTACGGCGCGCCGGAGGGCAGCGCTCCGCGGATGGGGATCGATGTTCTCGGACGATGTCCGCGACGCGATCGGCAAGTCCCAATGCGGGGTCGCGCGGCCAGGCGGTGCTGTCGCATGCCGGCACTTCATCGAATCCCAGATGTACGCAGACCCCGCCCTCACCATCGCGGCCCTGGACGTCGCCAGTATGCGCTGCAGCATGTGTCTGGGGGCGTCGCGGCTGAGGTGCAGCGCCGCGTCCCTAGGCCGTGGCCCAATGGCTCCGCCTCGAGAGGCGCCGTGTGCGCAAGGATCCAGGCGGCGCCTTGCATGAGATCGTCGCCGCCGCAGTGGTCGACCAAGGGTGCCCTTCGGTCTTGTCTCTCGCCTGCCTCGGGTTCGCTCTGGCGCGCGAGAAGCTATTGGAGCTGTCGACGGTGGCGGGCTTCCAGGACGACGCCTACCTCGCGCCCCTGGCTGGCCTGGAGGCGGCCTTAGAGGCTGCTGCTCTGGCCTTTCACGCTGCGGGGTGCGCGCTCAAGCTCCGGAAGTGCTCGGTTTGGTCGCCGGGGGCATGCGACCGTGGGGGCAGCAGGAATCCAGTGGGTGGAGGCGCGCCCCCCCTCGTCTTGAAGCAGCCGCTCGCGCGCCAGGTGGCCGCGGAGAGCGGGGCCCCGCCCCGCCGCTGCTCGGACTAGCCGTGCCGAGACGTAGTGGGTGGACGGCGGAGGACTTTGACGCGGCTGCCTGAGCTGAAGGCGGCCGGTCTCCCAGTCCACCGCGCTGTTTGTCTTGCCAGTGTGGCGACCGCTGGGGGTGCAGTCTATGTGCGGCAGTGCTGGCCGCTGACGAAATGCGACGTGCTCGACTTGGACTATGTCTTGCTGGATAGGATCTTCGACCTCCTGGGGATCGGGCGCTCCGAGGTGACAGCCGCGCTCCATCGCTGGCGGTGGTTTCTTCCATGGAAGGGGGGCGGCTGTGGCTTGGCGGGCGCGCGCGCCAGCTCCCAGTCGCCCCTTGGCTCTGGGGCCTGCCCGATGCGCGGCCGCCGTGGGGTTCCCCAGCGCGGCGGCCCTCTTGACCAAGGCGCCTGCTTCGCGAGTATGTCTCGAGACGGTCGTCGGGGAGATGGGCTCGCAGGGCGTCGAACTCCTGGCCGCGTTCGACGACGCCCTGCGCGCTGCCTCTCCGAGTTCCGCGCCCGCGTGGCGTTCAGAAGTGGTATCTGGCATCCGCTTGGACGCAAGCAGCGGTGCCGCGGAATACTGCGCCACTACGATGCGGGAGTCTGGCGGCGTCGGCGGAGGCTCGTGGATGGCCGCCCCCGCGAGGCCGGAGCATTGTCTAACGGATCAGGAATTCGTCGCCAGCACCCGTCTGCGGATGCATGTGGACATGCACTTGTGACAGCGTGGCCGCGAGCTGCACTGCGCGCGTAAGGGGGGAGGAACGGGCTTACCAGGTTCGCAATCAAGTGTTTGAAGGGTTGCGCAGCCTACTGTGCAAGAAGGGCGGTTTCGTTGCCCGCGGGCGCGACGCCGTCCGGAATCCGTTTGCAAACATGCTGGCCGAAATGCTGGGCATGCCCGCGCACGCCGAGCAGCATCCGCTTGGAGCTGCCAGGCAATCGGCGCCCCGACGTCGACTGCTACGACATAATCATCGCGCGCCAGTACTTGGACATAATCAGCCGTCGTAGCCCCGCACGCGCGGCGCACGCCTTGGCAGCGCAGCCTTGCACCGCCAGGGCGCTCTGATTGAGCGAGAGGAACGCTTCAAGAGACGACTATGCCACGCATTGAGCCTCGCGCCCGTGGTCATGTCTCATTTAGGCCGGCTCGGCGGCGGCTGTCAGAGCGTCGTCAAGGGCCACGCCCATGGTTTCAATGGGCGCCATAGGTCAATTGCCATCGGCGCCTGCTACCGGCGCTTGGCAGCAACGCTGCAGCGCGCCAGCGTCGAACTGTTGGCGTCTGTGGCGCCCCGCCTGACTGCAGCGCCGCCGCGCCTTTTCTGTCCCTCCCCTCCGCCTTCATTCCCTTTTCTCCCCCGCTCCCTGCTTCCGGCGGGCGCGCGGACGCCCAGTGGGGACTCCAGTGGCTTGCGCCTCCCCGCCGCGCGTCTGCCTTCTCCGCCTTCCGGTTCTCCCCTGCTTCCTCCTCTCTCCTTCCTCCCCTGGGTCGTTTTTTTCTGGAGTGTGCCTTGCCGCCGGTGCTTGGGCGGGTTGTCGCCCCCCGTCCGGGCGCCGGAAAAAACCTCCATGATGGGCGCGCGCCCGTGGAGAGAGGGTTTTTGAGTAGGCTGTGGTTCGTGTCCTCCGCCACGAATCAGGCCGGAGGTCTGGGGGCGGGCGCGCGTGGACGATCCTCGCGCGTCTGACCCCAGTGGTCACCAGTCCCAAATGTGGACCGGTGCGGGGGTCGCGGCAACAGGAGGAGGAGGAGGAGGAGGAGGAGGAGGAGGAGGAGGAGAAAAAAGGTGGCGATGGCGGACGAAGAGGAATGATAGAACGAATGCGGATGACAATACTGGTAATCAGAATAATACCAATACCGATAGTAATATGACAACGAAGAAGATGGCCAATAATGGTCGCAAGAAAAACAAAACAACTTATTCTTAATAGTGAAACGATCAATAATAACATAATACTTTTAGGAATAACGCGAATAAGA
>CAUYUJ010007320.1:37065-47562 GCA_963575745.1 Prorocentrum cordatum
TGCTGATGTGTCGTGATTGAATTGTGTTGTGTGTTGTGATTTGTGTTTTTTACATGGAATCTTGAGATTGTGTTGATGCGTTTGTGATGATGTTGTGTGTGTGTTTGATTGGCTAATGTTGACGGACGCTGACTACGATGATGATGCGCATGTGATGCTGACGATGATGATGTTGATGTTGCTGGATGGTGATGATGATGATGATGATGATGCTGCTGATGGTGCTGATGATGATGCTGATGATGGCGACGAGGGGTGGAGGGAGAGGAGGGGTATGCTGCTATGATGAGATGCTGATGATGTTGATGATGACTGCCGATGATGGATGATGATGATGATGATGATGATGATGCTGATGCTGATGCTGATGCTGATGATGATGCTGATGCTGATGCTGATGATGATGATGATGATGATGATGATGATGATGATGATGATGATGATGGTGATGATGATGATGATGATGATGATGATGATGATGATGATCATGTTGATGCTGACGATGATGTTGTTGATGATGATGATGATGCTGATGGTGATGCTAATGCTCATTCTGATTATGATGATGGTGGTGGTGGTGATGCTGCTGCCTCTCCTGATGATGACGATGCTGGTGATGGTGATGATGATGATCCGTATCTCAATGCTGACGCCGATGATGATCAGGAGGGGCAGGATGACCATTGACAGATTGATGCCTTGGGTGATTGTGATTCCGATGTTGATGACTATCCGGGCGTGTCGCAAATAGCCGAACCCGTCTTCAGCACCCGCGGGCATCATGTACACTGTGGACACCAGCGCGGTCAAGGCGGGCCCTTCAGTTTGTGGTGCCGTGTAGCGTCTGAGTTTGGCAGAGTCGTGTGATGCCCCACCCGTGCTCCTCAGTCTCCTCCTGGCCCTCTTCTCTTGATCATCTTCTCAGCCCCCTCCGCCTCCTTCGTGGAAGCAATCGTCGTATTCCTCTTTGTCTTTTTGTCATCCCCCTCTCGTTGTACCATTTCACCGTCTTATTATGATGCGTCTCCGTATTGTTATCTTTATTGCGAAGGCCTCACGGCCGGTGCCGCCGACCCTGACGGACGTCGACGACGGCCACGACGACGACGACGACGACGACCGCGAAGACATGGTGGCCATGCCACATGCTGGGGACATGAGGCGAGGGACTTGGAAGAAGAGGAGGCGGAAGAGAAGGGGGGACAAAGAAATGGAGGCGGAGGAGGAGGAGGAGGCTTAACGAGGAGGGGCGGGATGAGGATCAGAGAAAGGGCGGAGGAGGAGGATTTGGGAGGAGGATTGGAAGCAGGAGGAGAGGGAGGAGGAGGGAGAGGAGGAGGAGGAGGGTGATGAGGAGGAGCGGGATAGAAAATGATAATGAAGAGGAAGAGGTGAAGGAGGACGGGGCGATGACGATGACGATGGTAGGGAGTGGGAGGAGAAGCAGGATGAGGCAGGAGGAGGAGGACGAGGAGGAGATGAAGAGACGAGAGGAGGAGGAGAGGAGGAGGAGGAGGAGGAGGGAGGAGGAGGAGGAGGAGGAGGAGGAGGAGGAGGAGGAGGAGGAGGAGGAGGAGGAGGAGGAGGAGGAGGAGGAGGAGGAGGAGGAGGAGAACGGAAGAGGTGGAGGAGGAGGAGGAGGAGGAGGAGGAGGAGGAGGGAGAAGAGGACCGATCACAAGGAGGCCGTGGAGGAGGGGCGGAGAGAGGGGGGGAGAGGGGAAAGGAGTGCACGGGAGGTTGGTGGGGATTCTCTCCAGGACCACGGGACCTCCTCCTGGACCGGAGATCCTCCCTGGGATCTCCCTCGGGACCTCAGGAGGGGGAGGGGAGGGAAACGGGCGGCGGGGGGGCGAGAGGAAGATGGGGGAAAGGGAAGGGTGAGGGGGGATGGGAGTTGGAGGAGGTGTCGGAGAGGAGGGCGGGGGAAGGACTGATCACAGGGAGGTTGTCGTATCTGACCCCCCCATTCCCCCCACGGGACCCCCCCATGACCCCCCCCGCAGTGGGGAAGGGATGAAAGGGAAGGGGCTTCTCTTTGACGTGATTGCGACAAGGCTCGATTTCCCTCGGGCTGGCGCTCTTCAGGAGGGTAGGACGCAGGGAGGGGACGACGAGGACGACTGACGCAAACGACGACTTCAACGGACAATCCCCACGCACATGCCGACAGGGTCCGCAGATTTTCGGCGGCGGACGGTGCAAATTGTGGGAGTGCGTGCGCGGGATTCCGATTGTCGTCGACCCTGACAGCGGCAACGCCGTGAACGACAGAGGTGGCGACGGCGGTGGCGACGAAGACGGTTGCGACGACGAAGACGGTTGCGACGACGACGACGACGACAATGACGACGGTGGCGAAGGTGACGGTGACGACGAAGACCGCCGTTCCCGCACACCCAAAGCGACGCCGAGCGCATCGACGCCGCGCAGACTAGTTGGATAAACATTTGCGCTGGGGGATGGCTGCGCTTGATTAATGCTCGCCGTTTGGCCTGGCGGTGGGGTACAAGCGGCGAGCTGTCTTGTGATTCGCGAATTGTGTGGTTTCGGTTCTAGAGACGGCGTCGTGGCCGGGGCATGCTCCCGCCAGATTTTGTTTCAGGATCGTTTTCAAAAAATGGCGCGGCGTTGTGCTAACGGGGGCTTTGTCCATCCCCGAATGCAGGAATCATACTTCTGACGGTTGAACAGCATCATGAGGCAGACGATGAGGAGGAGGAGGAGGCGGAGGAGGAGGAGTACGGTCGGGAACTTTGGGATAACGTGTCGCGCCTCCGCTTTAGGCCCACCGCGTTCCTGTGCGACACGCTATCCGCTCCCTGGCGCCCGAACGTCCACTTCCCGAGCCGCTCGGGGCCTCTGGCCCCGCGAAGAGGTGCGACGCGCTATCCGCTTGGGGGGGATGCCGTGTCGCAGGGGCCGCCGGGGCGACGCGTTATCCAAGAGTTCACGACCGTAGGAGCGATGGTCGAGGAGGACGGCGCGGATAATTGGCACCACAACAATCCAGGATCGGCGATCGACGCTCGAGATAGAGGTTGGCCTTGTTGCTCGTCCGTGGGCCACTGGGCCCCCCCCCCTCGGAGCAAGGGCTCCCACGAGGGCGCGAAGTTAGTCGCGCTTCGCGCTTTGTGGTCCTCGTTCCTTCTCCCCCTCCTCCTCGTCCTCTTTTTCTCCCTCCGGGGGGCGGCGCGAGAGCGCGAAGTTATTCGCGCTTCGCGCTTCGCGGAGCGCGAAGCGCGAACTTGGTAGCCCTTGTCGGAGGAGGAGAGGCAAACGGCGGAGGAGGATGAATTTGAGGGAACTGGTGATTCGAGGAGGAGGAGGGCGAGCAGGATAATGAGAAAGAGGAAGAGGAGGAGGAGGAGGAGGAGGAGGAGGAGGAGGAGGAGGAAGAGAAAGGAGGAGGAGGAGGAGGAGGAGGAGAGGAGGAAGAGAAAGGAGGAGGAGGAGGACGAGAAAGGAGGAGGAGAGGAGGGGAGGAGGAGAAAGAGGAAGAGGAGGAGGAGGAGGAGGAGGACGAGAAAGGAGGAGGAGGAGGAGGAGGAGGAGGAGGAGGAGGAGGAGGAGGAGGAGAAGGAGAAAGAAGGAGGAGGACGATGCCGACGTCGACGTCGAGGCCACGCTTGTTTCCCACATCCTGAGTTGGTCTCGTGTTTTCTCTGCGCGCCCCGCGCAGACCTCCCACACGCATCCCCCCTCGTCTCTATTCCTCACACTCATGCGCTTCGCGGTTCGGGGCTCCGTCTCTTCCTCATCCTCTTCTTCACCCTTGGGGGTGGCGTGAGAGCGCGACGTTCTTCGCGCTTCGCGGAGCGCGAAGCGCGAAGGTACGAACCCATGCTCAATTTCTCATCTTTCATACATCAGCACACCCATCAGTCATTACTCATCAACTGCAATCACACTCAACACTCATCTCATCACTCGCTACTCACCACTCATCACTCATCAGTCATCACCCATCACTCATCATCATTCCCAGTCAGCATCGTCATCACTCCCCACAACCTAAGTGGAGGTCTTGTTCCCTTGGCCCCTCCGGCTTGAAGTTGGAGGAAGGCCCACGCGGAAGCCTGGTTTCCGAGTGGCATTGGGGGAAGTCTCAGGCGGGAGCCCTCCCTCTAAGGGGTCCGCAGTCAGTTGTAGACTTTCAGAGGGTCATTGGAAACATATTACTGTCGTCACTTTGGGGCCTCTCAGGCTTCAACGCGGAGGAAGTCGCATGCGGGAGCCTTGTTTCTGAGTGAAATTAGCAGAGATCTTAGGGGGGAGCCCTTTGCCTACGGGGTCCGCAGCCACTCTCGGATTTCAGAGGGTCATCGGAAACATAGCACTGTCGTCATGCTTTGTCTTATCAGGCTTGAAATTCGAGGCAGATTCACGCGGGAGCGTCGTTTCTGAGTGAAATTGGAGAATGTCTCAGGCGGGAGCCATCTTCCTGAGGGGTCCGCAGCCAGTTGTAGAATTTCAGAGGGTCATCGGTAACAGACCGCTGTCGTGACTTTTGGGCCTCTCTCAGGCTTGACATGGGAGGAAGGCTCACGCGGGAGCATGGTTTCTTAGTGAACTCGACAGATGTCTCATGCGGGAGCCCTCTCCCAAAAGGGGCCTGCAGCCAGTTCTCGAAATTCAGAGGGCATCTTTGGCGGGAGCCCTCTCTCTTGTGGGGTCCGCAGCCAGTTCTCGAATGTCACAGGGCCGTCGGAAACAAAATGCTGTCGTCACTTTTGGGCCTCTCGGGTTTGAAATTCGAGGAAGTCTCACGCGGGAGCGTGATTTCTGAGCGAAGTTGGAGGGCGGGAGCCCTCTCCCGAAAGTGGCCTGCAGCCAGTTGTAGAACTCGAGAAGGTCATCGGGAGTCTAATGCTGTCGCTACTTTTGGGCCTCTCAGGCTTGAAGTTGAAGGAAGTCTCACGCGGGAGCTTTGTTCCTGAGTGAAATTGGATGAAGTCTCAGGCGGAAGCCCTCCGCCTAAGGGGTCCGCAGCCAGTTCTTGAATTCCAGAAGGTCATCGGAGTCATACTGCTGTCTTCAATTTTGCGCCTCTCAGGCTTGAAATTCGAGGACGTCTCACGCGGGAGATTCGTTTCTGAACAAAATTGGCAGGAGTCTCGGGCGGGAGTCCTTTCCCCAAGGGGTCCGTAGCCAGTTGTAGAATTTCAGAGGGTCATCGGAGACACAATCGTTGTCGTAACTTTTGAGCCTCTCAGGCTTGAAATTCGAGGAGGTCTCACGCGGGAGATTCGTTTCTGAATGACATTATTGACAGAAGTGTCGGGCGGGAGCCCTTTCCCAAAGGGGTCCGCAGCCAGTTCTCAGATTTCAGAGGGTCATCGGAAACAGACTACTGTCGTGACTGTTGGGCCTCTCAGGCTTGAACTCGGAGGAAGTCTCACGCAGGAGCCTCGTTTTTCTAAGTGACATTGTAGGACATCTTTGACGGGAGGCCCCTCCCTAGGGGGTCCGCAGCCAGTTGTAGAATTCCAGAGGGTCATCGGAAACATGCAATTGTCATCACTTCTGCGCCTCTCAGGCTTGAAATGGGAGGAGGTCTCACGCGGGAGCTTGGTTTCTGAGTGAAATCGACATATGTATCATGCGGGAGCCCTCTCCCTAAAGGGGCCTGCAGCCAGTTCTTGAAATTCAGAGGGCCATCGGACACAACAATTCCGTCATCACTTTTTGGGTTTCCGGGTTTGAGATTGGAGGAGGTCTCACGCTGGAGCCTTGCTTTTTGAGTGCAATTGGATGAAGTCTCAGGCGGAAGCCCTGTGCCTAAGGGGTCCGCAGCCAGTTCTCGAATCTCAGAGGGCCATCGGAAACATCAAACTAACGTGACTCTTTGGCATCACAGGCTTGAAATTGGCGGAACCTTTATTTCTGAGTGAAATTTGATGGAGTCTGCAAGTTCTTGGATGATAAATGGTCATCGGACATGGAACAGTCGTAACTTTTGTGCCTCTCAGGCTTGAAATTCGAGGAAATCCCACGCGGGAGCTTCGTTTCTGAGTGAGATGATTGACAGAAGTCTCAGGCGGGAGACCTTTCCCAAAGGGGTCCGCAGCCAGTTGTAGAATTTCAGAGGGTCACCCTAAACATGGAACAGTCGTCACTCTTGGGCCTCTCCGGCTTGAACTCGGAGGAAGTCGCACGCCAGAGTTTTGTGTCTGAGTGGACTTGGAGGAAGCCTCAGGCGCCAGCGTCGTTTTTGAATGAATTGCCGGGAAGTCTCACGCAGAAGGCCCCTCCCTATGGTGCTCGCAGTTTATGTATTTGGCGGAAAACAACGAGGAGGAGAAGGGACGTCGAGGGAATTGGGTGGAACCGCGGGGAAGCGTATCTGACCCGGGACTTCCCTGGTACCCCCTCCCCTCCCCGGCGGGAAGGGAAGGGAAGGGACTTCCCTCGACGTCTTTCTGTAATTTGGTGGAACCGCGGTATTCGCGGGCTTCCTGGAGAGGCGTCGAGAACCGAACAACGCATTCCACACGTCGACAGGGTCGGCGGATTCGTATGGTTATGCATCATTTCTTTGGTAGTTCTATCAGACTTTGTCGTATTCGTTTATTCATACGGTTCCCGACTCTTCTTCTTAGTCTCATTCTCTTCTTTTTCCTCTTCCTCCTCCTCCTCGTCCCGCTCCTTGGACCAGATATTCAGAATCCCAATCATCGTCATCCCCCGTGTTGTTCCTCCTGCTCCTTATCCTGGTAATTCATCTCCGACGCCTCATCGTCTACCCTGCTCCGCCTTCTGATCCCTCTCCCCCGCCCCTCCTCTGTCCGCTCTCCCACCTTCTTTTCTTCTCCCCGTCTCCCTCTCCCTCCCTTCACCTCCCCCATTCCCTCCCCCTTCCCGTTTCCCGCCGTCTCCGCCTCCGCCTCCGCTTCCGCATCCTCGTATCAACGTGTGTAAGGGGGAGGCATGCTTGCAAACGAAAGTATTCAGGATTGGCGGATATGCGCGCATGTACATGTCCTGAGTGCGTGCGTGCATATGCTGCCACATGACAGAGGCATGCATGCAACTCACATTTGACAATTGTCAATGGGTAATTTGTTTCAAAGCATCTAACTCGCACAACGCGCCTAATCTCCACGAGTGACATGTGGCATGTATGCCTGGACACCGTGAGCTCGCACGTACTAGGAATGGACATGGGCTTTGGGTCAGAAGGATGCCCTCGCTTCCAAGCGGAGCATGATCAAATACTGTCCTGGAGGTCACCCGCAACTATTTGCCGCTGGAAGTGGCCGAGCCCGTCACGTTTGCAGGGGACCTGCTGCTCCTCAACCTAGACGAGTCGCAGGACCCCCCTGGCCACCTGATGGTGGACACTCTGCCGCCACCGTGCGCCGATTCTCCGCTCTCCGCCAGTGCTTCTCGCCCCCCTCGAGACTGGCACCCTCCCGACCTGGCCGTCCCGGCTCCTCCGACCTCCCTTTTCTGCACGGGGACAAGAGTATTCGTTCGAGAACGGCACTGGTCCATTCCGTCGTTGAGCGAGCGAGCGAGCCTCCCTCTCGTTCGTCGCTCCGCCCTCCTCCCGTCTCGCTCCTTCGCCCCCCTCCGCCCTCCCCTCTCCCCTCCCGTTCTGCCCCCCGCCCTCATCCTCCTCTCTGCTCCCTGTTCCCTCCTCCCAATCTGACCGCCGCCCCCCCCCTCCCTCCCTCCCTCGCTCCCTCCGTCGCCCTTCTCTCCCTCCCCCCCCGTCCCCTCCTCTGCCCTCCCGCTCCGCTCTCTACCCTCTCGCTTCCCCCTGCTCTCTCCTTCTTCCGCTGTCGTCCCTGCCCATTGCTCCCCGATTCCTGCCCCCTGATCCCTCCCCGTCCCCCGAGGAGGAGGAGGAGGAGGAGGAGGAGGAGGAGGAGGAGGAGGAGGAGGAGGAGGAGGAGGAGGAGGAGGAGGAGGAGGAGGAGGAGGAGAGGAGAAGGAGGAGGAGGAGGAGGAGGAGGAGGAAGAGGATCCCGCCAAAGTCCAGGGGAGGGGGTGGGGAGGACACCTCTTCCATGCTCCCTCCTCGCTCCACCGCGCCCCCTCGCTCTGGACTTCCTCCGATCCGTCGACGACGCGTGCGGCGTGGCCTCGCTCTCCTCCCTCGTGTGGCATCTCCTCCCACGCTCGGGAGCTCAACAAGGCGACGCTCCCTGCGTGCTCCTCAGTTCACCCAGCCCTGGGCCGCCCCGAGGAGGAAGAGGAGGAGGAGGAGGAGGAGGAGGTGGAGGAGGAGGAGGAGGAGGAGGAGGAGGAGGAGGAGGAGGAGGACGAGGACGAGGAGAAGGAGGAGGAGGAGGAGGAGGAGGAGGAGGAGGAGGAGGAGGAGGAGGAGGAGGGCCTTAGCCTCGCGCCTGCAGCCGCGACCTCGCCAGCGCCACTCTCTTCCCCCGCTCTCCCCTTCGAGGTCGTGACTGCTCTCCTCTGCTATCTTTCCTCCATCGTGTCCGCCTGCCGCCCTACGTTCAACTTGATTTTTCCCCCCAGCAGGCGACTTCTGGAGCGAACGCTCCTGGAGTCGCCTGGTTCCTGCTTTGATCATGTCCTCAGGGCCGACCGGCCCTGTGGGGGTGGCAACGTCCGTGCGACCTTCCTGCCATCAGTGTCTCGGTGTCTCCGGAGGAGGAGGAGCAGGACCAGTGCAAACCCAAGACTCATCAACGATGTTGCAGTACACCCTCCCTCCAAGTTCCACCCGCACAGGCTCCTACAAGGATTTATTATCACTGCGGGAAGAGCCCATTTGGAAGAGAACCGTCTGAGGATTTTCAACCGTGCGAGAGCACCATGACTGGGGCTTCGACGCCGCGAATCAGTGGTACTGTTGCGACCTGGCGATCCTGAATCGTGCCAAAACGCCATTCCTGGGACCTCAACACCGCGAATCAAAGTGACTGTTGTGCCCAGCCAGTCCTACATCATGATATTAAAACCACTTCTGGGACGTCAGTCATAAGAATCCTTGAAACTGCTGTAAGCTCTTCAGACGACTCTGCGCAGCGCTAAGGCGAGAGCCACATTTTGAAAAAGAGCCGCGCTCCATCCCGTGAACTTCCTGCAAACTTCTAAGACGAATGTGCGTGGCGCTAAGGCGAGAGCCACAGTTCGAAAACCGCCCGCCCTCCACCCGTGAAGCTCTTGCAAACTTTGAACACGGACATGCGCGGCGCTGGGGCGAGAGCCACATTCTGAAAACGACTCGCCCTCCAGCCGCGAAGCTCTTGCAAACTTTTTGGCCAGATCCTGCAAAACCTGACTGACCTGGATTTGCATTGACACGGGTCAGTGCGTCCCCGATCGGTACTGACTGATCCTGCCTTCTCCTGAGGTCTCTTCGCCGGACCCCCCCGCGAAGACGTGGGAAGAAGCTTCTCCGAAGGCCCGAGGGCCTCTGAGAAGTCCCGCCGCCTTCTGGGGAGGCCTTCTCTCCTTCTCACTTCCCCCCCCCCTCCCTTGCCGCCGCAAAGAGGAGGAGGAGGAGGAGGAGGAGGAGGAGGAGGAGGAGGAGGAGGAGGAGGAGGAGGAGGAGGAGGAGGAGGAGGAGGAGGAGGAGGAGGAGGGAGGAAGGCGGAGGAGGGAGGAGGTAGGAGGAGGAGGAGGAGGAGAGGAGGAGGAGGAGCAGGAGCAGGAGGAGGAGCGGAGGAGGAGGAGGAGGCGGAGGAGGAGGGAGGAGGCAGGCGGAGGAAGAGGAGGAGGAGGAGGAGGAGGCGGAGGAGGAGGAGGAGGCGGAGGAGGTGAGGAGGAGGAGGATGGAGGAGGAGGAGGAGGAAGGAGCAAGAAGCAGGAGGAGCAGGAGAAGCAGGAGAGCAGGAGGAGTACGGAGGAGGAGGAGGAGGAGGTAGGAGGCGGAGGAGGAGGAGGAGGAGGAGGAGGAGGAGGAAGAGGATGATGATCAGGAGGAGGAGCAGGAGAAGGAGGAGGAGGAGGAGGAGGAGGAGGAGGAGGAGGAGGAGGAGGAGCAGGAGGAGGAAATGGAGGAGGAGGAGGAGGAGGAGGATTTTTTTTTAACATCGACAACTGCCAAGCCATACTCTCTGGGGGGACGGCGCCTCCCCCCAGAGGAGGGGGCAGGGCTGGGTGGCGCCACCTGCCACTTTCGCCACCAGCCTTGCCCCGCCGCTGACGTCACACCTGCCGTGCAGCCCACCACAGGCGTGAACCCGAAGAAGACCTCAACGGACAGGAGCACGCACGGCATCATGAAGAGCTGCCAGAGTCGTCCCAATCCTCGTCGAACAAACGCCTGAGACACGAACTGTGCCACGATGTACGGCAGCGCGGACAGGCTGCCACAAACGCACCACGAGGAATGGGCATTCCGCATGCCCTGCATGAGCACCTCCCTGGCCCGCGTCGCCGACGAACGAGGGAACCACCGCAACGGGCGCAACCAGGATCAGAACCAGAGACCTCGAGCAGCCACGGCGGTACATCAGGCAGCCGCCGCACGAGGCCCGCCTCACGGATCGCCTCGCTGATCTTCTCGCTGTAGTCCTCC
>CAUYUJ010007321.1:0-35000 GCA_963575745.1 Prorocentrum cordatum
CCTCAGCCTCAGCCTGCCTCAGCCTCAGCCTCAGCCTGCCTCAGCCTCAGCCTGCCTCAGCCTCAGCCTCAGCCTGCTTCAGCCTCAGCCTCAGTCTGCCTTCAGCCTCGGCCTCAGCCTCAGCCTGCCTCATCCTCAGCTTGCCTCAGCCTCAGCATCAGCCTGCCTCAGCATTCAAAATGTAACCCAGGAGTGATGTTCTGGGAACTCGAAGAACACGAAGTGGCCTACAGTTGGCTCCGGGCATTCAAAATCATGCCCAGGAATGGAGTTCTGGGAACTCGAAGACCACGAAATGGCCTACAGTTGGCTCCGGGCATTCAAAATGTGGCCCGGGAATGGAGTTCTGGGAAGTCGAAGTGCACGAAGTGGCCTACAGTTGGCTCCGGGCATTCAGAATGTGGCCCGGGAATGGAGTTCTGGGAGGTCGAAGAGCACGAAGTGTGTGACTGTTGGCGAAAAGCGAGCCCGGCTCGGTTCCCGGTTCTCCAGAATGTGGCCCGGGAATGGAGTTCTGGGAGGTCGAAGAGCACGAAGTGTGTGACTGTTGGCTTAAAACGAGCCCGGTTCTGTTCCCGGTTCTCCTCCCCGGCACCCGCCCAGACCCCCCTGAGGAGTCATGATGCTCTCTTTTGAGCCTACTAGAAACCTATCAGCAAACGCTGTTAGGTAATCAACGATGTTACCCTCTTTTGGCTCTCTCGGGACGGCTCTCGCAGCTCTCTTGGGCTGTTTGGGGCCTCGTCGGGGTCTTTTTGGGGACTCTCAGGGATCGGGTGTGTGTTGGGGGCCTCTGGGGGGTCCCAAAAGCCTTTCGGAGGTCGCTGGAAGCCTCCTGCTCGCGCTCTTGGGCCCATTGTGGGCCTGTTCTGGGGTAGTCTGGGGCTGTCCTGGGCGCCTCTTCGGCAGTCTTGGAGCCTTCTTGGCTCGTCTTGGGGCCGTCCTGAGGGTCTCATGGGTGGTCTTGGGGCGGTTTTGGGAGCCTCTTCGGGGACCATTGGAAGCTCGAAAACGCGAGAAGCCAAGAACATTGCAAACAAAACAAATGGGAATCGACGATTTGGGCCTCTTCGGGCCGTCCCGGGACGCCTCTAGGACATCTCTTGAGGTCTCTTGGAGGCCACCTGGGAGGCTCGAGAGCCGTCCGAAGGCTAACTTGGGCTGCTTGGGAACGTCTTTGACCATCTTTTTGCATTCTGGGTGCTCCTGGGAGGCGTCTTGGGCCCTCCTGGGGCGCTGTGGAGGCTTCCCGGAAAGGCCTCTTGGGCTCCTGGGGGGCGTTCTTCGGCGAGTTAGGCGTCTCGTGGGCCGCCTTGGCCCCCTCGTGGGCCGTCTTGGGGCCCTCTTGGGGGCATCCTCGACCGCCTTGGGTGCCTCTTGGGCCGTCTTGGATGCAGTGGACGCCCAAAAGGCAAACACGCCAAAAATATAAGTTTTCCTATCGGAAATTGACGTGTTTTTTAATATATATTTTTTGGGGGGGGGGGCCCAGTTCACGCTGAGTTCTTTAATTCACGCCCAGTTCACGCTGAGTTTTGGTGGGCAGGCCGCCCAGCAGTCCAACGTGGCCCGCACCGGACGCCAGGATCATGTTGGGAGCACCCACCTGCCACGCGGCGTACCTGGAGCACGCCTTGGCAGCGCTTCGTCAACACTTACACTGACAGGAGGGGCAGCAACACGAGTGAGCAGGCGAGATCTCGGCTGTCCTTCATCGGACCATGCATCGGCTATCTTCTTATGGCGGCGGGCAGTGTCGCGCAAGCGTGCCTCAAAAACCTGCTGGGGGGCACCACGGCCAGACACTCTCCTGGCATTGTGGGCGGCCAAGAACGCATCGAGGCACGCAGCACGTTTCAGGCAGGCAGGCGCATAATCACAGTGGAGGAGGAAAGAGGAGTGGAACCAGTTGGGGCTCACAGGTCCTTCAGAGACACAGAGTTGATCACCAATCCACTTATGCATAATCGAGCACAACTTCGGACAGTGGGCGTAGTGACGGAGCGAGTCAAGATCCTATCTATCCTTTCCCAGTAATCCGAATATACATCCAGCCGGGAGTGGAATGAAACAAGAAGATGTGCAGAAGCCCGTCAGAACTCTAGAGGGGGCGACTCCGATGTACATTGAACTCGCCTTGCACACCGCTTCACATTGTACCATTTACGATCAATCTGTGGAGGGTTACCATCGGAAAATTGTCATTTTTGCTTATTGGGCCACTCTCGGGGTGCTTCTTTGGGGTGTCTTTGGGGCCTCTGTTGCTGTTTTTTCGGGTCTCATGGGGGCCTCTTGGGGCTTCTGGGCCCCTTCTTGGAGCGTCTTGGGGTCTCCTAGGGTCTCTTGGGCCAAAAGGCCAGAATTTCCGGTTCCTCGTCCCCGTCTTGGGCGTCGCCTTGGGGCGTTCTTGTGCGGTTTGGGCGCCTCGTGGGCCGTCTCGGCGCCCTCGTGGACCGTCTTGGGGCCCTCTAGGGGGCATCCTCGACCGGCTTGGGGACGCCTCTTGGGCCGTCTTGACGCAGTGGGGCCCAAAAGGCAAACGCGCCAAAAATCCGGCGAATATTCGGCGTGTGATTGTCCTGGAGTCTCGCTACAGCCCGAGTTGAAGCCTCATCCTCTTCGGGGGGGTTGCCGGGGTGGCTCTGCCGGGGGAAGGGGGGGCGGGGAGGGGGGGGGGGGGGGGTGCGAGTTTCCGGCAGATGCGTTTTTTGACACCCCTCACAAGGATCGTGGCCTCCGAGGGGGTTCCGAACTCGAGCGCCACCCCCCCCCCGCACCAAGAGGCTCCGAGGAGGCCTCCAAGAGGCCCCAAGGGGCGCAGAAGAGGCCCCCAAGAAGCCCCAAGAGGCTCCCAAGAGACCCCCAGGAGGCCCTCTAGTGGCCCCAAGAGGCCCAAGAGGCCCCCAAGAAGCCCAAAGAGGCGCCCAAGAGGCCCCCAGAAGTCCCAGCCAACCACGAGATCCCAACCAGCATCCATGAGGCCTCTGACCCACCGCCCACGCACGGTGGCGGGATAGGCCGACGGCCACTGGATAAATGCTGAGTGAGAGGAGGGGAGGGAAAAAGAGAAGAGGGACGAGGGCGAAGAAGGATCACATCAGTCGGAGCGCCCCGGATCGGCGGCACTGGCCGAAGGCCGCTACAATATCAGTTCCCCAATCGGAAATTGACGTGTTTTTTTCATTTCTTTTTTTTTTGGGGGGGGGGGCCCAGCAGTCCAACGTGGCCCGCGCCAGACGCCAGGATCATGTTGGGAGCGCCCACCTGCCACGCGGCGTACCTGGAGCACGCCTTGGCAGCGCTTCGTCAACACTTACACTGACAGGAGGGGCAGCAACACGAGTGAGCAGGCGAGATCTCGGCTGTCCTTCATCGGACCATGCATCGGTTATCTTCTTATGGCGGCGGGCAGTGACGCGCAAGCGTGCCTCAAAAACCTGCTGGGGGGCACCGCGGCCAGGCGCTCTCCTGGCATTGTGGGCGGCCAAGAACGCATCGAGGCACGCAGCGCGTTTCAGGCAGGCAGGCACATAATCACAGTGGAGGAGGAGAAAGGAGTGGAACCAGTTGGGGCTCACAGGTCCTTCAGAGACACAGAGTTGATCACCAATCCACTTATGCATAATCGAGCACAACTTCGGACAGTGGGCGTAGTGACGGAGCGAGTCAAGATCCTCATCCCTATCCTTCCCAGTACATCCGAATATACATCCAGCGGGAGTGGAATGAAAACGAGAAGATGTGCAGAACGCACCAGTTAGAACTCTCAGAGGGGCGACTCCGATGTACATTGAACTCGCCTTGCACACCTGCTTCACCATGCTACACATACGATCAATCTGCTGGAGGGTACCCATCGGAAATTGACGCTGTTTGCTTATTGGGCCACTCTCGGGGTGCTTCTTTGGGGTGTCTTTGGGGCCTTTTTTGCTGTTTTTTCGGGTCTCATGGGGCCTCTTGGGGCTTCTGGGCCCCTTCTTGGAGCGCCTTGGGGTCTCCTAGGGTCTCTTGGGCCAAAAGGCCAGAATTTCCGGTTCCTCGTCCCCGTCTTGGGCGCCGCCTTGGGACGTTCTTGTGCTGTTTGGGCGCCTCGTAGGCCGTCTTGGCGGCCTCGTGGACCGTCTTGGGGCCCTCTTTGGGGGGCATCCTCGACCGCCTTGGGTGCCTCTTGGGCCGTCTTGGCGCCCTCGTGGGCCGTGTTGGGGCCCTCTTGGGGGCGTCCTCGACCGCCTTGGGTGCCTCTTGGGCCGTCTTGGACGCAGTGGACGCCCAAAGAGCGAACACGCCAAAAGTATCGGTTTTCCCACGGGAAATCTGCGATTTTTGCTTATTGGACTCTCTCGGTGTGCCTCTTGGGGCGTCTTCGGGGCCTTCGGGGGCCTTCTTGGCGTCATGGGGGTCGTCTTGAAAAGCGTATGGAGCCATTGCTGCGGCCTCCTGGGGCCTCCCTGCAGCCTCTTGGGGCCCTGTTGGCTCCGGGGCGCCGACCCCCAATAAAAACACGAGGAAAACGACGCCCGGAACCCCCATGCGCACCCGAGGTCGCGGTCCCGGGCGCCCCGGTCTCGTGCACGGGGATATATATATATATATTTATATTATATATCTATATATAATATATATATACATCCCCGTTACGAAAGTTAATTCATCTTGGCTAAAATTGACATGTGTGGGCGCTGTGGTGAGAAGTGGTATGGGAGTGATTCTTCCTTGTGGTTTCACACGGGGAGAGATTCAGAGTTGCCTGGAAGTGACCGGGAGTGATTTCTCCCTTGTGAATTTACGGGGGAGAGATTTTATCCTGAATTGGTTATATACTATTGATGTTACCAGGGGGAACCCTGGAAATCTCACCCGCCGAGCCAGGCCGAAGACTGCCGTGCTAGGAGGGAGTCAACGGGGGGAAGGGGGGGGGCACTCGGAGACGCCCTAGTCGTCAGTGCTCAAGATGAATAACTTTCGTAACGGGTGAGCGGTATCTTACATTGCACTTCTACAAGGGTGAGACCAGCGCTACCCCTTGACAGCAACGCCTTTGGCCGCCACAACGCGCTTTCACGTGCCCCGCAGACCCTTGGCAACGTTGCCTGCCACGGTCTGCGACTTCGCCGACTTAATCGCCCGCCTCACGCGCGCCTTGTAGGCCATCTTGCCCAGGACGGGACGCTGCGCCAAGACGCAATCATGCAGGAGTTGGCACGCCGAGTGCACGCAGTACTGCTGGAAGCCCGATGGCGACGCCGCAAAGGGCGCTGCTCCGACGCGAGCGCGAAATCCGTATCCGCCTCAGGTGCGAACGCAAACAACAGACGGTCGGCCCCGCCCAGGGCGGGTTTCGAAATCGGGGCAACTCTGATGCGCAGTAAGTCGTCGCAGCGAAGCAGCGGCGGCATCGATGATGACGACGTGTCTATCGAACGCGATGCTGGGCCCCGTTCGGATTTCGAATTTGGGTTCCTCATGACATTGGCTGACATTGACGTGTGAAAAAGTCGTGGGTCCTCATCCCCGTTACGAAAGTTAATTCATTTAGGCTAACATTGACATGTGTGGGCGCTGTGGTGAGAAGTGGTATGGGAGTGATTCTTCCTTGTGGTTTCATACGGGGAGAGATTCAGAGTTGCCTGGAAGTGACCGGGAGTGATTTCCCCCTTGTGAATTTACGGGGGAGAGATTTCATCTTGAATTGGATATTTTTTTTTGTTACCAGGGAGATCCCCGGAAACCTTCCCTGCCAAGCCAGGCCGAAGACTGCCGTGCTAGGAGGGGGTCTACGGGGGGAAGGGGGGGGGCGCTCGGAAACGCCCTAGTCGGCAGTGCTCAAGACGAATAACTTTCGTAACGGGCGAGCGGTATCTTACATTGCACTTCTACAAGGGTGAGACCAGCGCTGCCCCTTGACAGCAACGCCTTTGGCCGCCACAACGCGCTTTCACGTGCCCCGCAGACCCTTGGCAACGTTGCCTGCCACGGTCTGCGACTTCGCCGACTTAATCGCCCGCCTCACGCGCGCCTTGTAGGCCATCTTGCCCAGGACGGGACGCTTCGCCAAGACGCAATCGTGCAGGAGTTGGCACGCCGAGTGCACACAGTACCGCTGGATGCCCGATGGCGACGCCGCGAAGGGCGCTGCCCCGACGCGAGCGCGAAATCCGTATCCGCCTCAGGCGCGAACGCAAACAACAGACGGTCGGCCCCGCCCAGGTCGGGGTTCGAAATCGGGGCAACTCTGATGCGCAGTAAGTCGTCGCAGCGAAGCAGCGGCGGCAAAGATGATGGCGACGTGTCTATCGAGCGCGATGCTGGGCCCCGTTCGGATTTCGAATTTGGGTTCCTCATGACATTGGCTGACATTGACGTGTGAAAAAGTAGTGGGTCCTCATCCCCGTTACGAAAGTTAATTCATCTAGGCTAACATTGACATGTGTGGGCGCTGTGGTGAGAAGTGGTATGGGAGTGATTCTTCCTTGTGGTTTCATACGGGGAGAGATTCAGAGTTGCCTGGAGGTGACTGGGAGTGATTTCTCCCTTGTGAATTTACGGGGGAGAGATTTTATCTTGAATTTGTTATATATAATTTTTGTTACCAGGGAGAACCCCGGAAACCTTCCCCGCCAAGCCAGGCCGAAGACTGCCGTGCTAGGAGGGGGTCTACGGGGGGAAGGGGGGGGGCACTCGGAGACGCCCTAGTCGGCAGTGCTCAAGATGAATAACTTTCGTAACGGGCGAGCGGTATCTTACATTGCACTTTTACAAGGGTGAGACCAGCGCTGCCCCTTGACAGCAACGCCTTTGGCCGCCACGACGCGCTTGCACGTGCCCCGCAGACCCTTGGCAACGTTGCCTGCCACGGTCTGCGACTTCGCCGACTTAATCGCCCGCCTCGCGCGCGCCTTGTAGGCCATCTTGCCCAGGACGGGACGCTTCGCCAAGACGCAATCATGCAGGAGTTGGCACGCCGAGTGCACACAGTACCGCTGGAAGCCCGATGGCGACGCCGCAAAGGGCGCTGCCCCGACGCGAGCGCGAAATCCGTATCCGCCTCAGGCGCGAACGCAAACAACAGACGGTCGGCCCCGCCCAGGGCGGGGTTCGAAATCGGGGCAACTCTGATGCGCAGTAAGTCGTCGCAGCGAAGCAGCGGCGGCAATGATGATGGGCGACGTGTCTATCGAGCGCGATGCTGGGCCCCGTTTCGGATTTCGAATTTGGGTTCCTCATGACATTGGCTGACATTGACGTGTGAAAAAGTCGTGAGTCCTCATCCCCGTTACGAAAGTTAAGTTATCTAGGCTAACATTGACATGTGTGGGCGCTGTGGTGAGAAGTGGTATGGGAGTGATTCTTCCTTGTGGTTTCATACGGGGAGAGATTCAGAGTTGCCTGGAAGTGACCGGGAGTGATTTCCCCCTTGTGAATTTACGGGGGGGAGATTTCATCTTGACTTGGTTATATATTTTTTTTGTTACCAGGGAGATCCCCGGAAACCTTCCCCGCCAAGCCAGGCCGAAGACTGCCGTGCTAGGAGTCTACGGGGGGAAGGGGGGGGGCACTCGGAGACGCCCTAGTCGTCAGTGCTCAAGATGAATAACTGTCGTAACGGGTGAGCGGTATCTTACATTGCACTTCTACAAGGGTGAGACCAGCGCTGCCCCTTGACAGCAACGCCTTTGGCCGCCACAACGCGCTTGCACGTGCCCCGCAGACCCTCGGTAACGTTGCCTGCCACGGTCTGCGACTTCGCCGACTCAATCGCCCGCCTCACGCGCGCCTTGTAGGCCATCTTGCCCAGGACGGGACGCTTCGCCAAGACGCAATCATGCAGGAGTTGGCACGCCGAGTGCACACAGTACCGCTGGAAGCCCGATGGCGACGCCGCAAGGGGCGCTGCCCCGACGCAAGAGCGAAATCCGCATCCGCCTCAGGCGCGAACGCAAACAACAGACGGTCGGCCCCGCCCAGGGCGGGGCTCGAAATCGGGGCAACTCTGATGCGCAGTAAGTCGTCGCAGCGAAGCAGCGGCGGCAATGATGATGGCGACGTGTCTATCGAGCGCGATGCTGGGCCCCGTTTCGGATTTCGAATTTGGGTTCCTCATGACATTGGCTGACATTGACGTGTGAAAAAGTCGTGAGTCCTCATCCCCGTTACGAAAGTTAAGTTATCTAGGCTAATATTGACATATGTGGGCGCTGTGGTGAGAAGTGGTATGGGAGTGATTCTTCCTTGTGGTTTCATACGGGGAGAGATTCAGAGTTGCCTGGAAGTGACCGGGAGTGATTTCTCCCTTGTGAATTTTCGGGGGAGAGATTTCATTTTGACTTGGTTATATATTATTAGTGTCACCAGGGGGAACCCCGGAAACCTCCCCCGCCAAGCCAGGCCGAAGACTGCCGTGCTGGGAGTCTACGGGGGGAAGGGGGGGGCACTCGGAGACGCTGTAGTCGTCAGTGCTCAAGATGAATAACTTTCGTAACGGGCGAGCGGTATCTTACATTGCACTTCTACAAGGGTGAGACCAGCGCTGCCCCTTGACAGCAACGCCTTTGGCCGCCACAACGCGCTTGCACGTGCCCCGCAGACCCTTGGCAACGTTGCCTGCCACGGTCTGCGACTTCGCCGACTTAATCGCCCGCCTCACGCGCGCCTTGTAGGCCATCTTGCCCAGGACGGGACGCTTCGCCAAGACGCAATCATGCAGGAGTTGGCGCGCCGAGTGCACACAGTACCGCTGGAAGCCCGATGGCGACGCCGCAAGGGGCGCCGCCCCGACGCGAGCGCGAAATCCGTATCCGCCTCAGGCGCGAACGCAAACAACAGACGGTCGGCCCCGCCCAGGGCGGGGCTCGAAATCGGGGCAACTCTGATGCGCAGTAAGTCGTCGCAGCGAAGCAGTGTCGGCAATGATGATGGCGACGTGTCTATCGAGCGCGATGCTGGGCCCCGTTTCGGATTTCGGTATTTTACATTGCACTTCTACAAGGGTGAGACCAGCGCTACTTCTTGACAGCAACGCCTTTGGCTGCCACAACGCGCTTGCACGTGCCCCGCAGACCCTTGGCAACGTTGCCTGCCACGGTCTGCGACTTCGCCGACTTAATCACCCGCCTCGCGCGCGCTTTGTAGGCCATCTTGCCCAGGACGGGACGCTTCGCCAAGACGCAATCATGCAGGAGTTGGCACGCCGAGTGCACACAGTACCGCTGGAAGCCCGATGGCGACGCCGCAAAGGACGCTGCCCCGACGCGAGCGCGAAATCCGCATCCGCCTCAGGCGCGAACGTAAACGACAGACGGTCGGCCCCGCCCAGGGCGGGGCTCGAAATCGGGGCAACTCTGATGCGCAGTAAGTCGTGGCAGCGAAGCAGCGGCGGCAATGATGATGGCGACGTGTCTATCGAGCGCGATGCTGGGCCCCGTTCGGATTTCGAATTTGGGTTCATCATGACATTGGCTGACATTGACCTGTGATAAAGTCGTGGGTCCTCATCCCCGTTACGAAAGTGAATTCATCTTGGCTAACATTGACATGTGTGGGCGCTGTGGTGGGAAGTGGTCTGGGAGTGATTCTTCCTTGTGGCTTCATACGGGGAGAGATGCAGAGTTGCCTGGAAGTGGCCGGGAGTGATTTCTCCTTTGTGAATTTACGGGGGGAAAATTTTATCCTGAATTTGTTATATACTATTAATGTTACCAGGGAGAACCCCGGAAACCTTCCCCGCCCAGCCAGGCCGAAGACTGCCGTGCTAGGAGTCTACGGGGGGAAGGGGGGGTGGGGGGGGGCTCAGAGACGCCCTAGTCGTCAGTGCTCAAGATGAATAAGTTTCGTAAAGGGTGAGTACTACTACTACTTCTACTACTCGTACTACTACTAATACTACTACGACTGCTACTACGACTACTACTGCGACTACTACTACGACTACTACGACTACTACTACTACGACTACTATTACTACTATAACTACTGCTACTACTACTAGGACTACGACTACGACTACTACTACGACTATTATTACGACGACTACTACTACTACTACTACGACTACTACTACTAATACTACTACTACTACTACTACTACTACTATTACTACTATTACTACCACTACTACGATTACTACTACGATTACTACTACTACTACTACTGCTGCTGCTACTACTGCTACTAACACTACCAGTGCTACTGCTACTACTACTACTACTACCACTACTACTACCACCACCACCACCACCACCACCACCACTACTACTACTACTACGACGACGACGACGACGACGACGACGACGACGACGACGGCGACGACGACGACGACGACGACGACTATTACTACTATTACTACTACTACTACTATTACTACTACTTCTACTACTACTACTACTACTACTACTACTACTACTACTACTACTACTACTACTACTACTACTACTACTACTACTAACTACTACTACTACTACTACTACTACTACTACTACTACTACTACTACTACTACTACTACTACTACTACTACTACTACTACTACTACTACTACTACTACTACCACTGCTACTCCTACTACTACTATGACTAGTACTAACAATAATAATCATCGTAATCACTTGAATACTACAACACTAACAACGAAGCAATCAGTTTCAGACTGTTAGCTCTCATCTGCTCGCGCGCCAGCCGATACGTATATCCCAGACCCTCGGCACCTGCCCTCTTCGTCTTCGAGCGCGCCCACCATGGGGGCATATCTTCCTTGCATGCCGCGCGTGACTCGCGAAGCCCCTATAACAGGGGGCGAGGGGACAAATGGAAGGGGGCGTTAGCAGGATGGAGCACGAGACAGACAAGCAGGAGGGGGGTCAGGAACACAAAACACGCGGCAGAACCAGACGGGCAAATCGGGTGGGAAAACCCTGATGCGCGGGTCGGAAGGCGGGCCCAGGCGGCCAGGTCGAGCAGGCGGGTCGTTGAAGCGTGAATATTGCATGAATCGCGAGGAGGTATCGAGCGATAGAACGATCCCCAAATTAATCAAGAGAGCGAACCTGGCCGGACAGAAACGGGAAGCGTCCTCTGGAGTCTTGGGCTTATGCAATATCTTACGTTCTTAGTATGCGCTGCGCAAGTCTGTCGAGGCGTGCGCGCGTTTGCGCGTGCGCGTGCGTGCGTGGAATCAGTGCATGTGTTTTCGTGCGTGGTGGTATGCGGCACTGCTGTGTTATGCCGTGCTGCCCTGCCGTGCTCCTGCGGTCTGCGTGAATGCATGTTGCCTCTCTGTGCGCGCGCGTGTGTGCGAGTGTGTATGTGTGTGTGTGTGTGTGTGTGTGCGCGTGCGTGTGCGCGCGCGCGTGTGCGCGTGCCTATGTGCGTGTGCCTATGTTCGTGGGCCTATGTGCGTGTGCCTGTGGGTGCGGCTGTGTGAATAAATGTTATCTGTGTTCTGCCTTGCTCCTGCGCGTTCTGCCGTGTTTCTGCGGGTTCTGCCGCGCTCCTGTGTATTTTGCCATGGTCCTGCTCTGCCGTGCTCCTATGTGTTCTGCCGTGCTCCTGTGTGCTCTGTCGTGCTCTTGTGAGTTCTGCCGTGCTGCTGGCTGTTCTGCCGTGCTCCTATGTACTCTGCGTGTTCTGCCGTGATCCTCGTGATCCTGTGTGTTCTGCTGTGCTCCTGCGTATTCTGCCGTGCTCCTGCGCGTTCTGCCGCTAGTTCTGCCGTGCATCCATGTGTTCTGCCGTGCTCCTACGCGTTAAAGTTAAAGTTAAAGACGGGGCCATCAAGGCGGAGTGGTGGGCCAAAAGGCCAGACACGCAAACCCGAGAGGGGCCGCCTAGGGCCGCCTCTCGCGGGGGGCCCCGCAGGGCCACCCACCCGAGGGGGCCACCTTGGGCCGCCCCTCGGCCTCCCAGCGGGGCTGCCTTGGGCCACCGCCCAACGGGAACTCCACTGCGACAAAACACAGGAGCTCCCACATAGGCAAAAAACCGAAGACAGGGCCAGATGGGGCCCGCGCCCCGAAAGAAGCCGAGTCCAGGCGGGCACCGTGGGCGGCGGAAGCCTACTCGCACTGTGGAGCAGCTGGCGCGGGCCACAACGATGCACTTTCACTCACTCATTGCTGGCGGCCAAGGCGCGCCGTGCGGCGGCGGGCCCTTCTTCCGTGACTGCGATGGCCCCTGTGAGGCCAGCCCTCGCCGCTGCTGGGTGCCGCAGAGGCAGGCTGGCGGCGGCCCCCACCTCGACGGGCGCCGCGGCCGCAGCAGGTGCGCTGCCTGCGGTGCTCGCCGCAGCCGAGGGGTCGGCAGCTGTGCTCCGCTGCGATGCAAGCCACACCAGGTACCGCTCCTGCGCAATCTCGGGCAGTGATCCCTGCGAGCGCCGAGCAAGGATGCCCTCTCCTTTCACTCTGTGCCTGGCTGCTCGGGACTCTTCCTGTCTCCTGCCGCCAGGATGGGGTCCTCGAAGCCAGAAGCTGGGATGGGTCCTGCCCCCTTGTGGCCTTGTCGCCTGGGCACCGCTCCGCGCGACCTCCCAACGTCACGTAGGTGTCGCACTTGGTGCACGCCAAGAGCTCTGGCCCTTCGTCACCTTCTCCAGTGCAGGTGTAGGAGAGGGCGCGTCCCAGGTTGCTGCAGGCTACCGCGCTGGCCGAGCGGGCTGCTGAGCTGCTGCCAGCCGAGCGTGCGCTCTCCAGGCGCGGCCGCCTGGCCCTCGGCTCTGCGCTAGCGGCCTCCTCTGCCGCCTGCAAAGCCACTGCAGCAGCGAAACGTACCTGGCGCCGCTCAGCTGCATGAGGGAGCCGTTCACAGTCCTTGGCCACGATGTTCTGCCAGAAGATGGCTGCCCGCCAGTTCCAGCGCCTGAGCTCCAGCACGGTCTCCGCCAGCGCGTGGTGCTCGCCACCAGTTTGCCTGTCCACCGCATGCATCTGGGCACCCACCTTGGCCAGGCGATCAGCGTGCTCGAGGTCACGCCGATGGGCTTCCGCCAGGAGCTCGCCAGGCACGGCCTGCCTCGAGCAGTGGGCTGGCACCTTCTCCTCCTCGAAGGTTCCTGGCTCGAGGTACTCCAGGGTCCTGCCCCTCAGATGGGCAGTGGCCCTGCTGCGTAGGCAGGTCACGGTGGAGCTGCCGTCAGAGTTGGCCTCCTCAACCATTGGCCCTGCAAAGGTGGCGAGCATCCACACCGTGAAGTCCTCGCTATCCTTGGCCGTCTGATGCGGGCTGAGGCCTCTCCACGGCGCGCTGGGCGGCGGCGTCCCCTGCGGTCCACTAGGGTGCCGACTGCGGGGGCAGCCCACGCTTACGGCACACGGCTCCAGGGTCTCGCACTCGGTCCTCATGCATTTCACGTCCCGCAGGGGCGGCGCCCATGAAGAGGTTCCTGGCTTGCAAGGTCTTACAGAAGAGATTCCAGCCCTGCGCTCTCCAGCTCCCGCCTGGTAGAGCACGTGCATGCCTCGAAGTGCCCACAGGTCGAAGCCATGCTCGACTCCGCACCTCCACAAGGAGGCGTGCCGCTGGTTCTCGTAGAGCCTGGTGATGTCCAGGCAGAGGCTGGCGGTGGCACAACCCCTCACTCGCACACAGGCGGCAACGGCTGCACGGACGCTGCACCGCCAGCCTGCCTTGAAAAACTTGCGGGCCATCTTGCTCCCAAAGAGGCGGTGATCGTGCTCCGCCTCCCACAGCACGCTGGTGGGCTGCCTCGGGCTGCCCCAAATGCGCATGGGCAGTGGGCCGTTCGCAATCGGTCGGACTCCTTCGTCAGGCTGGGGAACGAAAACCGGCATGGCAGCATGGGCGCCCAGGGGCTGGGGCAGCGCCTCCCCCTCGGCACTGCCGCTCGCGCACGGACCCTGCCCCGCCGCACTGGCCCAGCTGGGCGCACACCTGCCTCGGCTACACTCCTCCATCGCTGCTCCCAGCTGCTTGGCCAGCAGGGCGAGCAGCCAGAGGGGCCAGGTCCGCGGCCTCAGCGACCAGCTCTCGCTTGCATGCTTGGGACACCTGCGGCCACTCCCCGCGCGCCCTGCCGTGCCGCTCGGCTTGGCCGCGCTCCGCTGCGGCCTGAGGCGGCCAAGGCACGCCGCTGCCCGCGAGCTCGCCATCGTCGCTGCTGATCTCGTCCATGGGGCAGGACTCGGCCCAAGGCGCTCGCTCGGGTGCTGGCGGGGGCACCGCGAGCTGCGCCCGCACCGCCTCCACCTGGGTACGTATGGCCGCTCATGCCACCTCAAAGTTGCTGGAGCCCCAGGTTTCTGGCAGCTTGTCCAGCTGCGTGAGGAGCCCTGGCACGTGGCTAGCTCCAGCCCACTCGGCTGCGCGCTGGCGCCGCCGCTCCTCCGCCTCTTCACGGGCTGCCTCCTCGAGGACCTGGAGCGCCTTGCTGGCCTCCTCCACCTCGCCGTCGAGCGCCGCGAGCTCGTCCTGGGCCTTCTGCAGCTGGACCTCCGCGAGGTCCCGCGCCGCCTGCTTCTGATCGAGAGCCTGGCGGGCTGCGCGGAGCCGCTTCTCCTCCTTGCTGATGGCGTTCGCCTCCTTGTGCAGCAGAGCTGCTCCGCTGCCTCCTTCTGGGCGATGGCCAGCTCTGCCCTTTTCGCCTCCAGCAGGTTGGCCACGACTTCCGTGAAGCAGCTGTCGACGCCGTCTGGCGGCCCAGCCTGCAGCGCCTCAAGCCGCTCGACCGTTGCCCGCAGCCTCTCGATCGCCGTTGCTCCTCCGTTGCTGGGCGCCCCACTCGCCGCCGAAGCCGAGGTCTGCGACTTGGTGGATGCCGTGCGCGACGCCGCGCTGCGGGCCTGCCGCTGGGTTCGACGCCCCCGAGGCTGGTCCACCCAGCCGTCCTTGTCAGCCTCGGGCTTCGCCTTGCCGCGGGGTGCCTCCGTAGCCCAGGGCGGTGCGGCATACCCACAGCTGAGGCACGTGGAGCGCCAGTCCCACTTCCAGCACCCGCAGCTGCACATCCAATAGGCCCTGCTGCGTCTGCCACTGCTGCCGCCACGCTGGGACCTCGCCATGGCGCCAGACGCGCTGCCCGCTGGGCAACGTCCCCACGCTGTGAGAGCACGAACAACAACAAGAATTTGCACTGGCCCAAAGCGCGGAGGCCCTCGCGCTCAGAGCGCCGCGCACGACTCGCGGTCGTCGGGCACTCCATGGCCTTGAGCCAAAATGGCTACGGATGTGCTCCTACGTGTACTGACGTGCTCCTGTGTGTTCTGCCGCGCTCCTGCTTGTTCTGCCGTGCTCCTATGTGCTTTGTGTGTTATGCCGTTTTCCTGCTTGTTCTGCCGTGCTCTGCCGTGCTCGTCCTGTTCCTGCGTTCTGCCGTGCTCCTGCGTGTTCTGCCGTGTTCCTGCATGTTCTGCCGTGTTCCTGTATGTTCTGTGTTATGTGCATTATGCCGTGCACCTGCGCGTTATGCCGTGCTCCAGCGTGTTTTGCCATGCTCCGATGCATTTTGTGTGTTCTGCCGTGATCATCGTGCTCCTGTGTGTTCTGCCGTGCTCCTGGGTGTTATGCTGTGCTCCTGTTTGTTCTGCCGTGCTCCCGTGTGTTATTTGGGTTCTGCCGCGCTCCCGCGTGTTTTGCCGTGTCCCTGCGTGTTCTGCTGTGCTCTCGCGAGTTCTGCCGTGCTTCTGCGCGTTGGGCTGCCGTGATCCTGCCCACGCTTTCACTCATGGGCAGAAGGTGCGCCGCTCCGTGGTCGGCGAACCCAATGGCCTTCAGCCTCTGGAGCTGGAGGCCCCGGCCTTCTGGTGTCTCTGGAATGCCTGAACATGCTCGATATCGTTAAATGGCATCCCGTCGACGGGACGCAGACCATCGAGCAGACTCCTGAGGGAAGCGCGTCTCGAGCCACTGTTTGGCGGCCCTTTGCATTCCTCCAGAAAGCCTCCGGAAACAAAAGTTGCATGCTTGCCGCACCCCGCACAGAAAACCAACAGGTCATCGCCACACGTGCCAACAGAAAGGGCGCGGGAGGAGTGCACCTCATTTAAGCGCTCTCGAAACTCGCCCGAAAAAGGAGCGCACGGTGCATTGCGCCGTCGAGAGACGGCATCATCAGAATGGCTGAAAGTGAAACAAGCAGCACATCTCCACGCTACATAATCAGCTCGTTGCCAGTCATGTACTAGCTGGAGCTGGGTCTTATACTGATCAGACTCACGTATTCTCGGTCCTAGGATGCTTGGGCCATGTCTCCAGAATCTTGTGAGTGAACTTCAGAATGCTAGTGGCGTCCTCCCTCATCTCATCAAACAAAAACACCGACAACGGGTCAATCGACGGGTGCATCTGGAGGGCCGACTTAGCAAACTGACAGCAGTTCTTGTTGGTTTGAAATGGTAACATCTATTCAGGCCGAACTTTATCTTCGCTCTGATGAGATTTGATTTTGGCCGGGGCTTTAAGTAGTGTCTGCCGTCACTACCTAGGGCCGTCCGAAATGCGCCTGCGTACATACTGCGGCATGGGAGTCTTGCGGTAAGTGGCTTGCGATATCCATCGAGCACCGCTTTACAGTCTACATATGCAATGGATTATTTGGTCAACATCTGCTGCAAACTAAAAATCCTAGGTGCTCGGCGGCCCAGGGCGTTTTTCTCGGAAGGGAACAGCCACTGGGCCCGATATAATGAATTCGAGTTCCTGATCTTCCGAAAACCCACAGACCGCCCAGGCAGCCCTTTCCAAACTCTTGCAGCCAGACCTGGTGCAAGTGTCATCTGGGCCCGTGTGGGGCCCTAGTTTACAACGCGGACGCCCCGACTTCTCTTCTCATACAATCTTAACATCTAAAGCAAATTCGCTGCCAGGAGGAGGGAAGGCATCAAGGTCAGAGAACGGGTGAGGAATAATACCTAGCAGCAGCGCTACACTATGCTCAGCATTATCTTGGCATGTTGCTTACAGTTCTGCGGGGAGTAGCTCGCTTCGTAGTGCAACAACAACCTCGGCCTGGCAATGAAGTAGCCCGCGCGCAAGTGTATCTCCTGCACACCCACACAAAGGGCAGCAGTCCTGAATGGCATAGCCTGCAGACGAGGCTCTACTAGTGGTCCAACAAGCTTGGCAAACTACAGCCATCCGGAGGGCCGCCTGCCCCGCGGAAAGTTCTTCTTTACCAGCAGCACAGGGAGCCCTACGGGCCACATCCAAACTCACCCCGGGAACGTCCTGAGCATGGCGAAGATTCTTAGCTGCTTGTATTTCCCACATCCTAGCACACGAGTCCCGAAGCCAGTGCTCCAGAAGCTTGGGCGAGACATCAGCGAGCGAAAGCAACTTGCCCTCGTGCGCGCGCAGCACGAAGGGCCCTTGAAACGACTGGCCGATCCTGTCAAGAGCGCCCGCTGCTGCTGCGGCAGGTCCTCGAACTTGATTGCACTTGAGCTCAGAGCGGGGATCAATTTGCCCCCGAAGGCCTGCAAGCTGCAGAATACCCAAGGCACACATGGGAGCGGCTTTACCAATACCTGCAGCCCAAACTTCCTGAGCCCAACGGACCACAGGCGCCAGAGACCACTCACCTGCCTTGGACTCATACAAAACGAAAGTGACCTCTCTGTTTTTACCATTACAGTTTGGCCCTGTGGCCGACAGCTCAATTGCTCTGAGTCTCTCGAGGTAGGTGTTGGAGAGCCCCTCAATACAAGAGGCGAAACCTCCCGCGGGCAACAACCCACAGGCGACGAACTCGCGAGCTCCCCGACCAGCGACACGAACAAGCTGCTTCAATCGAACAGCCCGTCGTTGCATTATCTGAATTATTTCGGCCCCGTTGGTGTCTCTAGAAACAGTGACCGACTTGCCCGCTCTGAAATCCGACCCCAGGTCGGTAGTGATTTGCTGCTGTTTCCCTGCCCAAGCTCCCGAGGCCTTCAGGATGTTCCTGCCGAGCGCTGCCGAGGGGGCGACAAGAGAGCACTTATCGACCGACGAGGTGGCGCCCAGCCCACCCTTGATCATCGCTGCAAGTTGCTTGGCGGCCTGAACCAGCCACTTAAACGCATCCTTGCCCACGCCGAACGCGGTGGGCGAGAGGTCGCCCAGGTAGAAATCGAAGTCGATGGCCGAGTTGAGAGAGGTATTCCTGAGAGAACCTTGGAAGCAGTAGATCCTGACATATACTATGGCGAACGAACAGCCCGCAACAATGCCACGGAACGCACGTGCGGCCTTCGAGACTGCTCGCTTGTATCCCACAAACCTCGCGAGCCATGCGCAGCAAGATGGAACTGCAACGAAGTTGGACTGAAACCTAGCTCCAAGCCTCTGGGAAGCAGCCTGGCTCGCACAAAACGCTTGAAAACGAAACCAGGTCCCAAAAGAGGCCTACAGCGACCTCGCTGGAGGCCCTGGATGCTTCGCTTCTGACACTCTGCCCCCGGACAACGTCAATAGGGGGCCTTCCAGGTCAACGGCTGAACCAATGGTGATCAAATTTTTCCATCCATGATTTGGCGCGTGGAATCCTGATCTTCCCAGAGACTCGATAGAACATACTGACTATACCAATCGCACGGTGCCCCTTGGAGGCCCCCGGCAATAGCGCCATGAGAACCCATTGAATCTTCGGGGGAAGTTCCCCCAGACATTCTGAAATTCCCAAGAGATAGATAAATATTTGCACCCCCATTTCTGTCATGCTTGACAGATGCCTGCAGTGGAATCCGCCCGGGCTGACCGCGGACCTGGTCGAATAAGCCTTGCTGATGCCCTGCGAGGCAGCCACTGATGGGGGGCGGCAAAGCTGGCTGTGCAACAGCTGCGCGGTGATGCGGTGATGTGGCTCGGCCGTCGCCTCCCACGGCTTGGCGCATTCCCTATTGTACTCATCGAGAAGGGCCTCAACATTGTTAGACCGAACACCTTCAAAAACGAGAACTTCTGGTTCCCATTTAACCTGCTTCTTACAGAAACGATGCGCTGGGCCCGCTCCTTTATTGATAGATTTAGCGACCCTGTCTTGCCAACTTTCTCAATGCTTCTCAGGATAATCAGCAATGATAGACCTTGCATAGCAGGCCACCAAGCCAAGCAGCTGTTCTAACTCGAAGGCGATGCCGTTTCGATTCCCAGGGTCGAAGCCCGAATTCCAATCCAAAAGCGCGAGAACTTGCCGAGCCAAATCTTGAATGGCTCGAACACTCTAACTGGCACTCGCATGTTCCAGCGCATGATGTGGCTTCGCGGTGGCAAACTTACGGCATTGTTGGACAAGATGTCGCGCTTGCTCAGCCAGGCCCCCCCCCCCCCGCCTGGAGGTAGAAGATAAGGCGCCCAGCAGCTGCAGCAAACGTCGCATGCGAGACGCTGGCCAAGCAGGGCCGCGCGCCAGTGCTGCAAAGCACTCGTGAACTGCAACTCGCTGCACCACAGGTGCGAGACGAGGCTTGGGCAGGAGACCGCGAACGCCTGGTTCGGTGAGCGTCGACCTGGTTATGTCCGCCACCTCCCTCTCCGCCCTCTGTGCCCAATACCCGTGTGAAACTCCCGGCCCCCCCCTCACTCATGGTGTTTTTTTTTTCGCGCCCGTTTGTCCTTGAAGCTGAAGGCGCAGCTCCTCGCCGCGTTGCAGCAAATCCGTCCACTCGACGTGCGGGTCTCCAATCTCGCTCTCTTCCTCAGGCAGCTCGCACGATAAGGCCGACACCGTGTCGAACTGCAAAATACGCACCTGATTCGCACTAGCGGGCAAGCCTATGCGCACAGGAAAGCGTGGGCGAGCATGCCAATCCAAATCGGCTGAAACAGACGCGACCAACTTAGCCGACTCCGATTCGGCGACGAAGTAATCGATGACCTTCGACTTGCTTTTGTCCGAAAAGGGGAGGGTCTGCAACCAAAATCTGAGCCCCCCAGCGCCTCATATATACATATTTATTACTATTAATTAATTAATTAATTAAATGATGTATATATATAGACATAAACTGGAGAAGCCATAGACTCGTACTTGATATTGAAATCTCCCCCAATCATATACTGCATATATGATGCTTTGCAGCGCGTGGCAACTCGCCCCACAACTTCCAGGTTGGCGATAGAAAGACCTTCTGAAACTTTCCCATGGACCGAAACGCAAAGGATACCTGGGGCCCCTGGGAGCTCTACCACGCGGGACAAAGCCCCACCCCGAAAGAGAACGCCTTCGGAGGGGAAGGACGGTGGCTCGACGCTAAAAGCCCCTAGAGTGACTCTGACGAAGATGGCCACTCCACAAGAAACGCCTTCATCTCCTTGGCCATTCTGACTAGGGCGAGACGCACCGGTGGGGCCGACAAAATTCGGGGCCCAGAACGACTTCCAACCATGCCCGGTCTGAAGCGTAGCCCAGGGACCCTCAAGAAGTTTGACTTCTCGAGCAAACGCTGCGACCGAAGAATCCTGAAGTTCCCCCAGCCTCTGCTTGATAGTACCCCAAGACGAGCCGTTGGAAGTTTCCACCAGCATAGCATCCCCACCATCTCCAATCCCCCATTCAAACTGGCCATGGTCGAAATCAAACTCGATATCTGAAAACTCTGGCCCGAAACGGTTGGAGTCGCTCTGGCGCTCGGTGCTGGAGGCGTCACCGTCATCGCCTAGCTTGCACAGGCCTGCGGGCGATCTGAATAACACATGTGACCCATCCGTCCTGCGGCCGCGTGGAACTGCAGGGTCATCAGCATCAGGAACATCCGCTGCGCCTCCACCTCCTGCACCACGCGGTGACCACGATCCACGATCACGATCTCCAGCATGAGCTGGCGAAGTACCTTTGCCCTGGCCTGGCCCAGCTGATCCCCGCGCTTGACCTGTCGTCGCACCCTCGCGCTTCGATGCTGGAGCAGCTGGGTGCCTGGCGACGGCCACTAGTGGAGCTTGCTGCGCAGGAACATCTGATGCAGCCAGCTGGGCAGCCTTTGCGATAGCTGCCTTCTGGCCTTCCCACTCGGCACGCTGCTCGACAGGGATGGGGGCCTCCAACGCCTCCAGCTGCTGCTTCGCGATGCTATAAGGCACTGTCGGTCGGCTCTCTTCTTCCATAACATCCCCACGTTGGGCAGCCTCCTCGAACTTCGATGCCAACTGCTGCGCCGCCGTGGCCAGCTGCGCAATGCGGCCGTCCTGGGGGGGGGGGGCCTGGCTGCGAGCGCCTCGAGAGAGACCTTGAACGAGTTGATGTCTCCGAGATGTGCTCTCGTTAGCGACGCCCATGTCTGTGACTGCTGCTCCTGTTCTGACTTGAGCTGCTTCTCGGCCTCATCGAGGCGCTGCTGCAACTGCTGTCCATCTTCCCGGATGATACCAAGAAGCCTCTCCATATGGCCAACGAAATTGGTGTTCTCCGCCATCTGCTCGCGCAACATTTCAACCTTGTCCGAAGCACGCTTGACGCGAATGGTTGCCCGCTGGACTTGGTTGTGATGAGGCAGGTGTACTGCGGCCTGCTCCTTGGGCCGTGCAAGCTTCTCCTTAGAGGCGGCCGCGCTCTGCTCATGACCAGGGGCCAGCTCCTCTGTGACGGAGCTGGCGGAGACGATGTACTTCTCGAGAGATTCGATTTGGCTTTAAAGCTTATCTGGAACTGCTGGCTGCGGCTGCAAGTCATCATCTGCATCATCGTCAGCCTGCAGCTTTGGGCGGCCTGGACGTGGATGCCCCCCCACCTGCTCTGGCAGTGCTTGAAGAGGTCCGACTGGCCTACGCTGACTGCTGCCCCATTGGACTGCGAAGATGCAACGCCAGCTCCCACTTGATCATGTCTTTTTCTTTCTTCGGAGGCCAACCGTTGGGCGGCTGAAAGTTGGCTCCGCAATGCTTGCGCTGGCGAATGCCGGCGTCGATATACACCCAACTGCGAGGGCAATTCTGGCACGCAACCCATCGCCGCGGCTTGCCGTTCGCCATGGCTGCGGGCTGCAAGAAAACGTGGTGCAGACGGTGGAGATGCCCCTGCGGCTGCAGTGCAGCTCGAGGGAAGAAAATGACGACGGCACCTAGCCCGGGTGCGGCCACCTGCGGGGGCCGTCAAAAATTGGTCTCTCAACCTCCTCGAGGAAATGGTTCACTTGAGCCCAAATGGCTGCGGACCCCAGTGATCCTGCCTATCTTCTGAAAATGTCTCAGGCGAAAATCTCAGTTTGAATACGCATGATCTTAAATCAGCCTTTTGAACATCTCATGTTTCGAGGATGTCTCAGGCGATGCCCCCAATTCCACGCGTTTGTTAAACCTTTCCTGACATGAACGGGATGCGCGTAAAGGAGAAGAGCTCCGCACACCGCCTGGTGCCAGGGGCCATCGCGGGCGCTCTCCATTGTGGTCGGCCACCACCAGGCTTTGGCCCGAACCCCCCTCGGCGGCGTACAGGCTGGCCGACGTTCCAAGTGAGTGAGTGGTCTTGGCGCCTTTTGCCTGGCAGTCCGGCCCCGCCAGCGGGTCCGGCTTTTTTGCCCCCCTACCCTCGCTGGCACGCGCTCAGCGGCCAGTTTTCTTATTTGCCTCCCTCGCTGGCACCTGTTCAGCGTTGTTTATTCTATGCTGCTGGCACATGCTCACCTGCTTCTTGGCCGGCACTTGTGCTGCGCCGTCAATTATCTGCTTTCCCGCGCGCTGTGTCCCAGCCTCGTTCTTACCGCCCTCTGGACTTTCCATTGCGGGCCGCGAATCAAAAAAGTAAAGGAGAAGAGCTGTGCAAGAACGGGCAGCATCATCACGATGAACCGTAATGTGGGCGAGTTCCCCCAACGCCCACTGGGGATACCTATGGGCGCGCGCCCCCCGAACGTTGACAACCCTGTTCCTGAATATCCTACGAACGTCTTCTTTACAGCGTGGCGTCTTTAGCCAGCGTCACCATTTGAACCGAACTGTTTCACCCACAGGGCGGCTGGAGACAAGTATACCACTGGAGACAAATATACCACAGATCGGCTGGAGACAAATATACCACAGGCCGGCTGGAGACAAAAGTACCACAGGTCGGCTACGCCGGCGACGACGACGACGAGGATGACGACGACGACGACAACGACGACGATGACGACGGAGATGACGACGACGACAACGACGATGACAATGACGACGGTAACAACAACGACGACGACGATGAGGCAAGCGACGACAGGGTCATCATCATCATCGTCACCATCAGCATCATCATCATCAGCATCCTTGTTATCATCACCATCATCATCATCGTCATCGTCATCAGCATCAACATCCTCGTCATCGTCATCATCATCATCGTCATCGTCATCGTCATCATTCTCATCACCACCAACATCATCATCATCATCATTGTCATCAGCATCATCATCAGATCGAGGATCCGTCCGAAGGCAATTTTTGTGGGACGCCTCAGGCGAAACGCTCATTGTTTAACAGAACTGTTAACCACCCATGGGTTGCTCAACAATTTCGCCTGATTCGGCCAACTTGGAGGTCATCCGAGGTTGCTCTGGAAAGATGCTTGAACACAGCCCTTCACACAGGCGAGAGCCTCATTTTCGAGGATCCGAAAAATAGGCGAGCGATTTCAAGGTCTCCATGTTTGGAGGATGTCTCAGGCGAAATCGTCGTTGTTGACATACAACGTCTTGAGCGATAACCCCCAATATCCCGATCTTGTGAGGATGTCTCAAGCGAATCGCTCATTTGGGGACCCTTTCCTGGCATGAACGGGAAGCGCGTGAAAAGGAAGAGTTGTGCAAGAACTTGCATCATCATCGCGGTCAACTGTAATATTGGCAAGCTCTTCGAACGCTCACAAGGGATACGCATGGACACGCGCCCCCCCGAACGTTCACAAGCATATTCCTGAATATTCTTGTCACTCTTCCGCGTGAGGAGGAAGACGGCGAAGACGACTACCAGGAGAGGTGGGGAAGGAGGAAAAGGCGGAGGAGGAGGAGGAGCAGCAGCAGCAGCAGCAGCCGCAGCAACATCAATGGAGGGGGCGGAGGACGAGGAAGAGGAGGAACAGGAGCAGGGAGCAGGGGGGGAGAAGGACGAGAAGGAGGAGGAGGAGGAGGAGGAGGAGGAGAAGAAGGATAAGGAATAATAACGGGAGGAGAAGGCGGAAGAGGACGAGGAGGAGGAAGAGGAGGAGGAGGAGGAGTTGGAGGAGGAGGAGGATGAGAAGGAGATGAGGAAGAGGAGGAGGAGGAGGAGGAGCAGGAGCAGGCGGAGGAAGAGGACGAGGAGGAGGAGAACAGGAGGAGGAGGACGAGGACGAAGAGGAGGAGATGGCAATGCTTGGAGGATGTCTCGAGCGAAACGCTCTAGTCAAAACAAACGTGTCGAAAGCCCATGGTGTTCAACTAATTTCGCTTTCGAGGGCCAGTCCGAATGCAAACTTTGGAGGATGTCTCGAGCGAAACGCTTTGATTTTAACAAAACTGCTAAATCCATGTGTTTTTTCAATATTTTCGCTTCTTGTGTCATCTTGGAGGTCAGCCGAAGTCGCTCCGAAAAGATGCCTTGCAAGAGCTCGTTGCTCATCCCATTGTTCGAGGATGTCTCAACCTCCCCAGTTTCCGAGAATGTCTCGAGCGAAACGAAAACATCAAATATCTAGATTTTGTGAGGTTGTCTCGCGTGAAAGGGAAGAGTTGCGCAAGAACTTGCGTCATCATCGCAATCAAATGTAATATAGGCATGCTCTTCGAACGCCCACAAAGGATACGTATGGGGGCGCGCCCCCCGAAAGTTCACAAACATATTCCTGAGTATCCGTTCCGCTCTTCCGCATGAGGAGGACGACGGCGAAGACGACTACCAGGGGAGGAGGAGGAGGAGGAGGAGGAGGAGGAGGCGGAGGCGGAGGAGGACGAGGAGGAGCAGCAGCAGCAGCATCAGCAGCAGCAGCAGCAGCAGCAGCAGCAGCTGCAGCAGCATCAGTGGAGGGGGCGGAGGACGAGGAAGAGGAAGAACAGGAGCAGGGAGCAGGGGGAGGAGAAGGACGAGGAGGAGGAGGAGGAGGAGGAGGAGAAGAAGAAGGAGAAGGAGGAAGAAGGGGAGGATAAGGCGGAAAAGGACGAGGAGGAGGAGGAAGAGGACGAGGAGGAGGAGGAGGAGGAGGAGGATCGTGAGCGTGCTCGAGACACCCACCAATGAGTGCGTGTGCGGTGTGCTTCATTTCTCACGGATTGTGTGTGTGAATGCCCCTGGCGCGCATACTCTTGGTGAGTGAATGAAAGAGGAAGAACAGGAGGAGGAGGAAGAGGAGGAGAAATCAATGTTTGGAAGATGTCTCGAGCGAAACGCTCTAGTTAAAACAAAAGTGTTGAAAACCCATTGTTTGTTTCAATAATTTCGCTTTCGAGGGCCAGTCCGAATGCACACTTTGGAGGATGTCTCGAGCGAAACGCTTTGAGTTTTAACAGAACTGATATATATACATATATATACACATATACATATATACACATAAATTAAGAAACAAAAACATGTGTTTGTGTTTGTGTGTTTCAATATTTTCGGTTCTTGGACCATCGTGGAGGTCTCCTCCGTCCTCGCGGGTCGCAGGTGGCAAGGCGGGCGTCGCCGGCTGCCCTCGCCACCTCCGGCCGATCTCGACCGCCGCCACGGCGCCGATGATCATCGGCAGCAGCGCCAGCATTCCCGACCCGCCCACCGGCGGCAGGTACCTTCATGCGGGGCTGGCTGCCATGCGCCCCTGCGCGATGCCCGCCGGCGGGTGGGCCTGCGCGGCCCCTGGCCGCGGGGCGAACGCGCGCCCCCGCGCGCTTGCCCTGCTCAAGGGCCCGAGAGAAAAGCTTGAGCCCAAGTGGGCCGCGGAGGGGGAGGGAAGCAGAAGACAGGGGGACGGATGGCCTCCTCTTCCTCGTCCTCCTCCTCCTCCTCCTCCTCCTCCTCGTCCTCCTCCTCCTTCTCCTCCTCCTCCTCCGCCTCCGCCTCCGCCTCCTCCTTCTCCGCCTCCGCCTCCTCCTCCTCCTCCGCCTCCGCCTCCTCCTCCTCCTCCTCCTTCTCCTCCTCCTCCTCCGCCTCCTCCTTCTCCTCCTCCTCCTCCTCCTCCTCCTCCCCTCCCTTATCGGGACTCGTGCTGGGCCTCCCTTTCCTTGTCGGGACTCGTGCTGGGCCTTGGGAAAGGCGGGCAGGTGCAGGACCTGTTCACCACGGCTTCCCAGGTTCTGGAGGTCGGAAAGGATAGCTGCAACGAGGCCGCGGTGGCCATTGCAGATATCAAGGCTCACCAGGACCAGATTCGGCGTCTTAAGGAGTCTGATCGCCCGCGAAATTCCTCGGGAGCTTGCTACTGCTGCGATTCGCTTGCACAGCCCCCTGCCTTTCAAATCGATATTATGGGCACGACGACGCAGGAGATCAGAAGATGAAGGGGTTTGCACATGGGGGCGATCACTGCGGGTATGCTGGCCCGGTTGACCATCGAGGATGCTTCTCGTCGCGTGCATGGACCGGTTGAGCCAGGCTGAGTTGGGCTTCGTGTTGGGCAGTCATCAGCTTCTCTTCTCCGCGTGGAGCGACAACCTGTTCAGTTTCGCGCCCACCGTGGCCAATGCAGCTGAAATCATGGTGACGGTAGAAAAGGCCCATTGGAGCGAGCACCGCGTCTACGTGAAGCAGGACAGTCGGGAGATGATCACAGCGAGCCACGTCAGTTTTGAGGGCTACGACTTTCGGGACCTTCGTGGGTGCTGCTGGAAGGTGCAGCCGTCTGTGCGAATATTAGGGCCCTTGGTCTCGCGCGCGGGCTGTTGTGCGGAAGACGTAAAGGCCGCAACTCAAAAGATCTTCGCTTGCGTCTGGAAGAACAGCCGCATCTTGACCAACAGTTGCATCCCAATCCGAAAAAAGTCCACAGAGTTCAACGATGTTGCTGGAGGCATCATCAGAGCCAGGGCTGCATCGTGGCCCCCCTGCCAGGCCACGGAGATTTTTTTGGACAGAAGGCAGTCAAAGCTTTTAACGTGGATGCTCCGGCTTCGCTGTAAGCCGAACGAGACTGCACAGCAGTTTTGCTTGCGCAGAAACCGCGCGGTCAAACAGCTGGCGGCCACGAAATGGTCGAAATTTCCTTTCTATTCGTGTTTGTCTTGGTACTCACACCTCCAGAGGCACCCAGACAGCTGGGCAGCCAGAGCGTCTAGTGAGCAGGACCACGACTGGGTCAGCCCACAAAGGCGCGTATGGGTGTCGGCATGTGGCATGTCTTCTTAAATATTTTTCCAGAAGAGGCCGGGGCAAGGTCCACCGCTGGGACCAATCGGGCTGGACTTCCCGGTTTAACCCGGCGGGGGCGCGGGATCCCCAAATCATGTGGAATTTAGCGGACGAGCTTTCGCGCAGTCTCGGCTGCAGAGGCAGACTTGGAGAGGCTTGCCCCTGAGAGCTTGTGATACCGGGGATTCTCCGCCTCCAACGGGCGTGTCATCATCGTCATCATCATCATCATCATAATCATCATCGTCAGCATCATCATCATCATCATCATCCCCCCGTTCTCCTCCTCCTCCGCTTCCTCCTCCTCCTCCTCTGCCTCCTCCTCCTCTTCCTCCTCCTCTTCCTCATCACCGCCGCGATCACCGTCACCACCGCCATCATCATCATCAACATCATCATCACCACCACCATCATCATCGTCATCATCATCACCAGCATCATCAGCATCATCATCTCCATCATCATCAGCGTCATCATCATCATCACCATCATCATCGTTATCATCATCATCACCATCATCGTCATCATCGTCATCATCATCACCATCATCATCAGTCTTATTATCATCATCATCCCCCTCCCCGTTCTCCCCCCCTCCTCCTCTTCCTCCTCCTCCTCCTCCTTCCCCTCCTCCTCCTCCTCCTTCAGCTCCTCTTCCCCCTCCTCCTCCTTCTCCTCCACCTCCTCCTCCGCCTCCTCCTCCTCCTCCCCCTCATCCCCGCCCTCCTCCCTTTCCTCCTCCTCTGATGGACTGATGCACTGCTGTGTCACAGGTCCACTCTAGGAGCAGAGAGCGACAAAACGTTTTTAATCGGGAGGCTAAGGCGACGCTTACGGAGAAGAAGGAAGGCCGAGGCAGAGGGAGGAAATAGGGAAAGAGGAGAGTAAGCGCCGCCGAAGCTCCAAACCCAAGCCCTGCCTAGGCTGGTCCCCGGACAGGGTGGGATGTGGGGACTGGGAGAGGAAGCCGTTGGTGCTGCTCCTATCCGAAACTGTAATCCTGCTGTTATCCGATGCTGCTGACTGTCCTCTGACAGATCCCCCTGCAGCTGCCTACCCCACGTCAGAGTCGGACGAAGAGGGGGCCCCCTTGGCCCTCCTCTCCTTCCTCCTCTGAACGTGGCCGCGGGCCCAACGGACTTCCTTCCGCGCGTAGGCGGCCCTCTCCCTGAAGTGGCGCCCCCGCCCCTTCAGGGTGCGATTCGCCGCCTTCAAGAGGGCCACCCGAATGCGCAGCCGCGACGCAACCGTGCTCTGGGTGTGCCGCGAGCGCTTCGCCCTGGCGCGGCCCTTCCCGCGGCCCTTCCCCTTGGCCGCCAGCAGCCTGGCAGGCGGCGGCGCCTTGGGCAGTGGCGGCCTCCAAGAGGAGGCCTTTGCCGCCCCCTTGCCCTGCCGCGGCGCCTTGACAGGGGGGCGGACTTTGGGGGGCGCCTCCAGCCCATGAGGTTCCAGGGCCTGGATGGGCAGCTCCTGCCCGCGGGGCAAGGCAGGAGGAAAAGGTGCGGGAGGGCCCGAGAGATTGGGGTCAGGGGGAGGAGGCGGTGCCGATCCTTTGACCGACGGCGGCAGCTCACGCTTGGCTGAGGGTTTGGGAACGGCAGGCGTCACGAGTCCTGGAGCAACTGGCCCAGGAAGAACCCCAGCGGGGACAGGCTGGAGGACGGCGGCAGCGCGGGCGGCGCGGGCCTCCCTGATGGCCCCCAGTGCCTCCTGCGGCGGGTCGAACGTGTTCCCGCAGTGCTTGCACGCCAGCATGTCCTCGTCCTCCTCCTTGAACCTCGAGAGGAAGATCCAGCCGCGGCAGCCCTCGGTCGCGCACGCCTGGTACGGCCCTTGCTTGCTCTTCACCATAGCGGCGGCAGGGGCGGCAGAAACGGCGCGTGCACCAGAGCTGGCGGGGGGCTGGGCCCGAGGCTGAGCATGGATGGAAAAAGGCATGGGTGGCAGAGAGGCAGACTAGGGAAAACCCCCAGGCCGAAGGGGCATCCTATGCCACGGCAGCCCTGTGCCGTGACCCCAGCACTCTTGGTGCAGGGGCCCTTCCACCTGGAGGCCTCCCCTAGGGCGCGAGAAAGACGGAATGCGATCTCTCCCGCAGCTCCTCTGAACTGCTGCGCTCCCTCTCCTTCCCATTGCTATACTATCCAGGTATACTAAAGGGCAAGATCCTGCTGATCTTGGCACTTGAACCTGGGAGCATGCCTTTCCTAAGCTTCCTGAGCTCACTGCTTGTCTTCCTGGTGCAACCCCTGGGGTCAGTGAGCTTCTTCGAACCGCGATGCGCACTGAAACCTCCGCAGTGGTTACAGGAGATAACGGGGGGCCCTGAGTCAAGCCAGCCTACATGCAGTGAGTGATGAAGTCTCTTATGCTGCTTGATCACTTCCCCCATAGCTGGTGACATGGCCTGGCAGTCAAACTTCGACTTGGGAGAGACAAGCCTTAAGCAACGAAGGCGCCGATATCTCTGCCCGTCCCAGACTGGCTGATGTAGCTCGGCAAACGGTCACGGCGGTGAAGGTCCAGGCTCCTTGGGCAGCTTCTGCAGCTCACCCCGGTGCTCCTTGGACTTCGGCCAAGACCCCAGGATCTTACCGGCCCCAACCAAGACAGACAGGTAGAGGTCATAGGCTGCAACGTGTTCTTCAACTACGGCGGGTGCTGGGCGATGGCCACGCGCCCCTTGCCCTGCATAGTGATCTGCTGCCATGTTGCCTAAGATGTACCTCCTATCTAACTCGTTGACTGCCTCCGACTCCTTCCTGTGGCCCTTAGTCTTGACTAGGTGCAGCCATTCGCCCACGGGGGGCGCGCGGCTGTTGTGCCTCCAGACCCTGGAGCATGGAGATCTACCATCAATGCAGGATTTGATTGATTTGCGGATGAGGGCCGCGCAATCTACAACGAAAGTGTTCGTGGGGGCTGCTTTGGAGTGCAGTGCTGCCATAAGTGGCCCCCCGTGCTCCCCGTCGACTGCGGTCTGCTCCCCGAAAGGCGGCAGGCCCCCGAAGATTGCCCGCTTGAGTGAGTTGTCCTCGTTCAATTCTACCGCGGGCGAACCTGCGTGGGCAAGGTGGCGGATTTCGGGGTCAAAGCGCGAGCCATCCGTGAAGATTTCGCTGTTGGGTTCGAACTCGAAGGTGTCGCAGGGCCCGTTGGCATCTACATGCCGAGTATCCCATTCTTCCAGCAGTGGTTCGAGCTGAATTCTGGGAGGCCAGAGGTGCGAATAGAAAAGCAGACTCTTCCGAGGCCCCATTCGATGACATCCGAGCCCATAACTTCTTCCCTGAACTCTTTCCCGAAGGGGCACGCCCATAGCCTGTAGTATTGAGCATCCATCTCCAGACAGTAAGGACAATACGGTTGGAGATCAGAACCCCAGCCTGACAGAACCTTACCTGTGATAAGGGAGCCGCAAATGTAGTGCCTACGGCTGGTGCACTCGTCGGGGGTGAGCTGCTTTCGCACGTGCCTAAGCCCCTTGCGGACCTGGACCCAGTCCACGCCCCCTTCCTGTCCGACTGGCGGAGGAGGGGGGAAGGGAAGAGCACCCAGTTCGATGCCTACAGCCTGGCGAGACTGTTGTTCTTTGAGGTCCTCCGTGAACTGCTTGGCAATCGAGACTGGCGGAATCTCCAGGATATTGATGCTGCCCCCAACTCTAGGCTGGAGGGTAGTCGGGTTGTCGAAGTGCCAGCCCGCTCTCTGAAGCCAGAGCAGCATGTCTGAGATGGGTCCTGCCGAACGCCCTAACCAAGAAGTGTTCCCGGGGTCCTGGAACTTAGTTTGCACGGCCACAAAGAAGGTCCTGAGTTCTTTAGCATGCAGCCCATCTGCATGCATACCAAACTCTGCTCTCCCTGACGTAGCCCTCCACCACTCCGTGCAGTTTCTTTCCAAAGTGCTGGATGCTAGACTAAGAGGATCTGCCACCTCGTGCACTTGCCACCATATGTCGGTCCGTGCTCCTCTAAGCTGGTGTCCTGAAGCAATCCTACCCATAGAGCGTAGCCAATCTATCTCAGCGGGCGTGCAACCGTGGACCTTCCCACCGTGCGATAGAGCGGGCCGAACTCCAGGAACAAAGAAGCGAGCCCTATCCTTCGGCTTCTTACTTTTAACACCCCGAAGACGACATAATCGCGAATGCGTCTTGGCCCATCGTGCTCTCCGTGTCGAATTGGCCCCAGGGCGCCGCTTATGCTTCTCTGATGCGAAGTCGATGCCTAGGAGAAGCTGACGGCACTGCCGCCCCTGCAACTGTTCCCAGGACTTCCTTGGCCCTCTTGAGCAGGGGCCCGAGCTAGCTGTGACAGCAAGCTTATCAACGGTAAGAGGGAGGTGAAGGGCAGCCAGACCCCCCCCCCCCCCCCCCTAGCTTCAACCCAAACTTCAGAGGTACTGCACGCAGTCTTCTAGACCAAAGGCCCACGAACTGGAGGTGATGTCGTCAATGTGCATGGATGCCGATGCTTGCTCTTCCGTTGTGGCGGAGACGTCCCCTAGCATGGGCATAACATGCATCTTGGCCTCGGTCGTGGCCGTTTGGGAGCCAGCGACAATTCCCTTGGAATGATAAATCCGTGGGCCCACGGCTCCGTCCAGAAAGATCCTCCGCGGGATGGAGTACATGTGTAGCGCTAGACGACTAGCATAGAGCGGGCACTGCAAAGCTTGGGAAGCACGATAGAGCAAGTCGTGATCTAGGTTCTCGTAGAACTGTTTAATGTCCCATAGCATCGTCAGCACATGCATCTTGCCTGCTACCCTCCCTTCAGCTCTGACTGCAGCACGCCATGCGGTATCTTCTGCACTCCTTCCCTTGCTCATACTGTATTGTGCACCCGCCCCCCAAGCATCCCCCCACTCCCTCGCATCTTTGCAGAGGCGCTGGCCCTGCATTCTGGCGAAGGCCGAGTAGTGGCCTATGGGTCGCCTGCCTGGCCCCTTGACCTCCCTGGCCAAAAGCACGGGCGGTTCACGAACTTGGCGGGGCAAGACGCTGACCACTTGGGAGAGATGCAGCAGCAAGCAGAGAAGGCACTGACCAGATTCTGAGATGATGGCGAAGTGGCGAGGATGAAAGCCATCAGGGGTGCACGTCCTCTTCTTGCACGCCTTCGAAGCCCCTTGGATCATGCCCACCGTGGGGAGGGGAGGTGCTGGGGTGGGGGCCTGATTGACAAACCAGCTGTCTTCTCCATCATGCTCCTCCTTGCCTTCCCATGCTCCATTCCACTTCCTCCGCTCATGCTCCATCTCAACCGTAAGTGAAGACGAAAAACCCTGATCCACTGGGTAGACACTGGCTTCTCTTTTCTTGCCACCTTTGAGATAAGCAAGCACTTGACTTAAACTTGACTTCCAGATCCTTCAAGAGCCTCGGAGCACCAAGCCTGCCAATATTCGCATCTGAAAGTGGATTCCTTGGGAAGGCCCCCGTCGTGGATGATAGTGCAGATGACCTCGAGCTTGCCAAGGGTGTCGGGGGGGGGGGGGGGGGGGGCTCTCTGGGCGACGCCTTGAGGAAAGATCTTATCTTCCCTAGGGTCGTATGCTAAAAACCCTGCACCTCTTTCCAAAACTTGCGAAACGCCCCCCCCCCCCCCCCCGACGAGGTAACCTCGACAGGTGGTGGGCTGCATTGGAACCCTCTGCGGACAACCGGCCGTCGCTCTTTGTGGTGAGGCTGCGCAACTCCCCACGCCGATTGATAACCCAGGTCATAGCTCGGTGGGGGACTGCCTTGCTGTAGTGCTTGGTAGTCAGTAGCTGCGTAGCTGCGACAGAGGCTTGGACTGGAATTCCATCGGGGTCCTGGTTGACGACCTTTGGGTGGTCTGAGTGGCCTCTAAGGTTCCACCCCATGCTCTGGCAGCCCAGACCCCATAGGATTCTGTCAGAAGGCGCGATCCCTGGAGCCTGCGCTCCCCATCAGCTGTCCAGGTGACCCCCATGCCGTCTGTGCAAGATGCCAGAAAGGCCTCGATTGGCTCGGCAATATCTTGGTAGTCTGGGGGCTGGCGTTGAGGTCCGACTGCCGCCTCGCAAGGGGCAGCCTGGTGCGGTGCGGGTACCGTGAGAGATACGTCGCTGATTCCTCTCTGCAACGTAAGGTTGACTGCCGAGTGGGGGTGCGAGGCCACGTTGAGGTCGACCGAAATCGTCGGCGCCACTCTGTCGAGAAGGGCCGACACCAGGAAGAAATCGATCTTAGTCCTGGTATCCTTGGAGCGGTATGTATGGGCCTCGGGGGCTCGGATGACCAAATCCAAGTCGTGGAGTGGGACGTGCTCCGAAAGTAAGGCAGGGCTCATGTTGAAATCCCCACATACAATACTCGGGAACTTGTGCCTCTGGATCTCATCCCCGAGAGCCTTCAAGATCCTGATGTTCTTGAGTCCCAATCTAACGCCGTCATACAAGTAGACAGAATAGAGAGCTATCGTACCGAGTGCAGAAGTCCTGAGAAAGCATCTGACCAGCCTGGCAGGAACCAGGATCGACGGCGATGACGGCATATTCCAGATATCAAGGTGCCTCTTAGCCAGTATGAAGACCCCACCTGAGGCAAACCCAGTATCTAGCTTGGTAGCAGGGGCCCTATAATACTTCCAACCTTTGGCTAAAAGTGTAAAGACCACTGCGTCATACTTACTCCCTTCTAGAAGCTTGTGCTCCTGGATGCGCACTATATCCCGTGCCACCTCTGATGCCAACTCTGACCCAGTATACCAAGAGTTCAGGTTGAGGGTGGCGAGGAGAAGAGGCTGAGTGCTACCCCCGCGGCGGCAAGCCCCCCAGCGCCTCCTGGATCAGCTCCACGATGGCTGGATCCCTGTCCTGCCTCTGGAGCTGGGGCTGATGTCGGGGCTGCTGCAGCTGCAGCTCCCGCGGCTGCTGCTCCCGTGGCTGCTGTAACTGCTGCTGCTCCTGAAGCCCCCTTCCTAGAGCATGCCTCCTTCTTGATGTGGGGCTTCTGGGCTCCCTTCCGCGCGCTTGAGGCCAAACATATCTTGCGAAGTTTGCCCGGGGAATCTTTGCCGAGACCTTGTCCCTGGGGCCCCCAGAGCGCCTGGATCTGCTGACCGCGCTCCTCGTCCATCTCCAAATCCTCATCGGGGTCCTCCGCATGCCCTCCATCGACTGCAATGCACTCTGCTGCTGACATGGGTGCTGCGGCGGCTGCCGGCATGGTACCTCCTCCTCCTGGGTGTCCTCCTGGGTCTGCTGGGGTCGGCGGGGTGAGCGCGCCGAGGAGGGGCAAGAACTGGTGCTCGATTTGCCCGCGAATAGTCGGATCGTGCACCACTTTTCCAACTGCTTGCTTAAGGATCCCCGCGTGCGTACCCCCGGTCGGAGCTGCTGGAGAAGGCCCTGGACCCATAGATTCTTGCAGCTTGAGATGTACCTTGGTGCGAGCCTCAGTGAGCTGAACTTGAGCTGCCTGCAAATCCCTACCCACAACTGCTGCCTCCACTCCAAATGCTCTGTGATAACTTGTTCTGCTTCAATGATCTGGTCCTGAATCGTCTCGACCTCCCCCTCGTATTTCTTGACCTGCTTCTCAAGCTTCTGGAGGATGGTCGAGGCCGAGGCCTGGGACTCCTGATGGGCCTGGTGGGCGTTCCAAGCCTGAATGAGGAAGCCTGAAGTAGCCTCGTCAAAACTCTTCCCCCCGCTCCCCAACTGGAAGAGGTGGTGGAGGGAGTCGTGCGGTGAGTGGCTGGGGCGGTCGCCACGCCCCCCGCCTTTGGTCCCGCCGTCTTTTGGACGCCCGCCCTCTGAAGCCGACTGGCCCCATGCAGGC
>CAUYUJ010007321.1:40000-47556 GCA_963575745.1 Prorocentrum cordatum
GCACATGCATAGCTCGATGTTTTCTGGCCACATGTCCTCGATATGCAGCTAAATTCTCCGTAAAGAAACCGCAATCGTAGCAGGCGTACTATTGCTTTTGATTGTCATCAGGTACATTCGTTTTTTTTGCAGAGCAGTCCCTCTTGAGATGTCCTCAAGTTCTTTTCGAAACAGCTTCAACTCCTGCTGATCTTCGCAATAGTTCAACTCTCTCTGAGCCGCTGTCTGGACTCTGCCCAGGAATGCGTTGGGTGTCTCCCGAGCGATACGAATCCACTCCATTGGGCTTCCATCCTCAGGTGTTTCATTTTTAAGTGTCAGTTCCTGCAGCCAGCGTATGTCTTCGAGCATCACCTCCGACCAGCTATCTGGAACTCCAATCAAGAAATCAAGAGCTTGCCTGAGTGCTGGAGGCCCATCTTTTAGCAATCGTGGCAAAAAGCGTAACCTTGCAATTCGGATGACCACATCTGCTGGTAGCCGTCTTGCTTGATATAGGACTGCCGCCTGAGAAACTTGCTTTTCCGAACAGTTCAGCAGGCCAATACTCATGGATGCACGGAATATGGAAACATGTGTGTGTGCGCTAACTTAGAGCTGCTTTGGAGAGGTGCGTCCACGTGCAAGCGTTAAGCCAAAGCTTGGGCCCAGCAAAGGCTTCAGTGTACCTATGTTTTTTCTTCACACAGAGCCCTTCGCGGTGCCAAAACCCTCTGCGCAACTCTTAGCTCGGCTCTAGCCGAGTTCGCACGCGCAGTTATCTCCGGGCCCATCTCGAAGTTATCATTGATAAGAGAGCCCAAACACTTCTGCTGTCTAACCACATTCACGGACCAGTCCTGATCGGGCACGGGGAGTCCCTGCAATTGGCACCCACGGAGCTGTTTGGTGACACTTTGAGTCCCCCTCCCAGCCAGGAAAACATCAACACTGTTTTATAAAAAACCATATTCAGTCCGTGCCTGGCAATAACATCTCTTATGACCGCCACCCCCTTAGCGGCTTTCTCTAGAACCCCAAGCGCCCCCTGGCAGCCGCCAACCGCAGTCAGGTCATCTACGAAGGAACAGGAGCAATCTTCATGCTCATCATCTGTGGCCTTTATGACGACTGGAGGTTTCTCTCCTGGTTGCCATGCTATCTCGCTGGCTCTGAACTCAGCATTGACTTGCCTCGCGATGGGAGCAAACGCCGCGTTGAAGCCGTCTGTCGCCAGGGTCGTGCCTGGGCGTGTACTCAGGCGCGGTTTAACATGCCCCGAGGCTGATCTCACATGCCAATGCGCACTCGTGTGCGTATCTTTTACCATGGCTAACAGATGCTGGTCCTCAATGTGCTGATCCAATATAGGATGCTGCGTCAGCTTGTGAACTGCTTGCCACACTGCCTCAGGGAGAGCCAAATTGTCAAAACATGCGCGACAATTCTCTTCCTCTGCTGGAAGACGCATCACAATCTGCTTAATTACTGAATACAATGCCGCTGCCAAGTCTACGAATATGACAAAACTCGACCAACCCTCAGATTTTTGAGCCGCCACACAGGCCCTGGCGAACAAGCTGGCCATATCAGTGGCGTTGGAGGGAAGCCCGCCACGTTGCGATTCCTCTAGAGTCTGGAAAATCAAAACCTTGGAAAAATCAAAACCTTGGCTTTTTCACGGATCCACTGATGTTGTATTTTGGTAGCCGAATTACACGCAAGGATATTCCTATACGATTTCCTCATCCTAGCGTCACCCTTCCCCTTGAATATTGCACGCACCAGCCCGGCCTTGAAGAGCAGCGGTTCTTTGCCTAAGAGCTGAAACTTACATAAAACAGGCAGCAGCAATCGCGCCAACTCGCGTTGGGCACACGCCCAGATATCGCCAGGTACTCCAGCCACCCCCGCCACCTCACCTTTCTTAAGTCTCATGAGGGCAACTTGCAACTCTTGTGCCGATATGAGCAACTCTCCCCTTCGTGGCGCACTCGGGGCAAGCTCGAAACTTGATTGATTATACTCTTGTATAATCTCATCTATGGTTACGCTGCGCGCAGCCTCCAAGCCTGCGAAGAAATCCTGCAGATCATCTGCGTCCTCTGCTGCTGTCTCTATGACTGATCCGTTTTCCTTCAATCTGTGAGGAAAAGCAAACTCCTTCACACTCCTAGAAATTTGGGCGGTCCGCCCTCCGCACTGCAGCAGTGTCTTCAATTGGGCCCACTCTCTTTTGCTCATTTTCCCGTCAAGCGAAGATCTGATGCCCTTAGCATTTTCTTTCAGAAAGTCAGTGTAGTCACCCTCGATCTGCGCTCGCACCACATCTTGACTCACTCCTAGGAACCTACCCACCTGAAACATCCATTCAAAAACTTCGATTTTTTTGTATGTGAATGCAGTTGCCTGGTTGACAAGCTCCCTCCACTCCTCCGATGCGCAAACATCCCTTGCCTGCTCAAGCATGTCCTTAATCTCCCCTTTCCGAATCCTCTGTGCAACTGCAAACATCCTAGCATATGGGTCATTGGTGGTCTGTCCCCTTCGCAGATGTTTGTGCATGGTACGCCTAGCTCGGATCAAGGCCATTGTTTTATCGGTGATGTATGGTTCAACGATCTTCTTAGACTTTTCCCCAAAGCATTCCTGAGCACATAGTTGTACATTCTGAATCACGTCATGTAAATGCTTATTGGGCTCCTCACCTAGTTCAGGCAGCTCGATGTTCTTAAGCATGTTTTTGAACTTGTTAAGTTGATCCTTGTCTTGGATTCGTTGCAAGTCCAACCTTAGCGCATGCTTGTCCTGAACTGGTTCCTTGGAGCTGGCACACAAATCGCACACGAGGGGCACATGATCCTTGTGCTGTCTAAGCATGTCAAAACCTGGCAGCGTCTTCGTGCCAGTGACAGCCGGCAGCAATTCAAGGGCCACACCAACATAGTCAATCCTATGCTGCGTGCCATGCTTCGAGGTGTAAGTGAAGTCACTACTACTGGCGTGAAACGTATTCGCCGCTGCAACTCGATGCACTGTCAAAAAATCATGCAACAGACTGCCTGCAAGATCTTCCTCACTCCTAGGGCCCTGGTCCCCAATCGTCTTACTTGCAATGTTGCCAACCTGACCGTTGGCGTCAATAAAGACGAATCTGGGAGGCCATCAAGCCGCCAATTTTTCAAGCTGCTCCCAGAACTGTCGAATTTCCTCGGCTTTGTGCCCAGAGTGAGGCCCATGTGCGACGATAGTGTTTCCCCTCGTCCCAGGAGCCTCCATCTTAATGACTAATGCGCGTGAGCTTGTATGCATTACCCTAAAGTTTTTTTTCAAAGAAGAATTGTGCCTTCCCCTTTTCTGCATATGCAAGATCACAGTTAACCCACAACTCTACTCCTTGCCCCTCTTCATCCTCTCCACTTGAGAATGTGATATACGTGCCAATTTGCGTGACTCTCCTTTCGTTCCTACTCTCTTGAAGTCCTATCATGTGCACCTGGTATTCATGAAATTGTTTGGACATCGCATTCAACCTTGCCAGCGCCCGCTTGGCTTTGACACCCCATTTCTTTTTTGCCCGAATGGATTGCGGATTGAATTGTGCCAGCCTGAGTCTGGCATTGTACTCCTTCTGCTTGAGCTCTTGACTTCCACTGAAGTTCTCATGCAGCTGTGGCCCCCGAACAAAATGCAAGAGCATTCTTGCTGTCCACCTTCGGCCTTGTCAGTCTCGCCTTAAAAAAAACATGCCCTGCTTGACAGGGAACGCATGCTTATCCCTCCTCTCAACACTCAGCCAGTCCCACATGACACCTTCGTGAAACCACAGACTGTCAGCCAGTTGTTCTGGTAGCTCTGGGGCCACCTGACCTTTCTCGGACGCAGTGTGTTTAGCAATGTTGTCCACATACGTATTCCACGGGTGGCCTACGTGCGAGCGTTGATGCTGCATCCTTGCCTGGGGGAACTCGCGCAAAACAAGGTCCCAGAGACACATGAGCAATTTGGCTAGCTCTCTGTCTCTTGTCGGCAGAAACTCAACTTCGGCTGTGCTGATGGTGACCTTCGAATCACTCACAATGGTGATCCTGCCCTGCGGTCGCACGACCAAGATCCATACTGCTGCCCAGATGCATGCAACATACTCAGTGGTTGAACTGGTCGCCATGCTTGGATCTAGCTGCATGTTCAAAGCTCCTTGCAGCTTGGATCGGAGTGTGCCTTGAAATGCGTACCCTTCCTCATCCTCCCCCACCACAACAAAAGCCCATCCCGCACGAGCACTGCGCTGGAACAACGACCCATCCGTGTAAATCCACGCGGCTGTCGTCTCGCAGTGTCTTGGCGGACACATCTCTAGTGCCAGCCGCGCTGGATCCTCTGTCTGGTATGTCAACTAACATTCTAATTGCCATATCATGTTGCTATTGCTGGCCTCTTCAATCGCCTCCACGACAGAGTGTGCGTGCTGAAAACATGCATGTACCTCAACATTGTCCTGCTCTACTGTGCCATGCTCTTGCCCAAGACCCCAGGGCGCCATCGTAGGGGGGGGGGGGCTGCAGGAGTCCTGAGCGGGACCTCGATGTCAAAGCACTCACCCCTAATTGATATCATTTCCCCAATTTGCACTTCCACCCTCACGCCTCTCGGCCTCTGTGGGCCTTGAGCGTGGGCATCGTGAATTGCACTGCTCGTATTAATTAGCTTAATTGTTCCCGTCGGTGTGACTGGGGCTTGTTGCTCATCAGCACACTTGTTCCACCTATAGTTACAATTACCTTGTGAAGATGTGCGCTCTACATTGTGCATATATATATATATATATATATATATGTGACCCTGTCGCTTATGGTTATAACCACAAGTCTGCCCGGCCTTTATTCTTTTTGCGCAGGAGCTCACAGCTCTCGCGTACTGAATTATGTAAATCTTCAAAAGAAGTGTACACGGGCATGGCATCCGACCTGTTTTTTCATCTCGGTCTTTGCAACCATGGCTAAATCCGACCATCGCATGTGTTGAAACATTCTACACTGTGCGTGCATGTCATGCTCATGTGCCGACGGCTTGTGCTCATGTTTTCGTCTGCTCACATCATGATCAGGCTGCAGGTCGGTGAGATCGCGGCTCGTGTCATGCAGCGTGCCAAACGCACGCTGGACAAGCCTGCTGTCTCTGACCGCCTCGCCTCTTTTTTCCATCCGACAAATGTCTTTTCTTTTTGCAATCAGATCCCCTGAATCATTTGCGATGTCCAATGTCATATCATCCTCTGATTCTTGAATCTGAAATATCTCAACCTCATCATGTAACCAACCCAGTGATTGCACTTTTGCCTGCATTTTCGATGAATTTTCTGTCCCTCCAAATTCATGCACTTCAATCTGAGGATTGAATTTCACAGATCTTCCTGCTGTAGATCGTCTTGTCGCTGATACTTGAGAGGGGGTTCGATTCCCTGTTTGTGCATCTCCTCGATTGCTGCCACACACGCTGCCACTTGTGATACACTGATTGACGGCATATCCTTGGGCGAGCTGTGAATCGACTCGATTGCTGACAGACTTGGCTGCACAAATGGCTGCGTCGGCGATATTTCTGCAAAACTCTGGGGTAATACTGGTGTTTCTGGCTCCTCTGGGGCTCCGCGAAAAACTTGCGTTGCAACCTGGGAAGGCGCAGGTGCCTCCGCCAAAGCCGTTCCTCTCGGGGATGCTTTTGGTGAAACCCTGGATCCTGAAATTCCCTTGCCCTTTTTTCCACTCGCCCCGACTGTACCTTTCTTCCCATATGGTGCAAACGCTGCTGAAGCTTTTCCAGATTTGGCATGTCCTGATAATTCTGGGTGTGTCCCATGCGGCGCCAGGCAATGATCTGGATATGTGGGTACTGGCTCGGTCGGGGACTCCAACTCCTCTACCACCTCCGTCGGTGACAGCAAGTACCTCTCTGCCTCTCGTGGTATTGGTGTCGGCGATGATACCTGCATTGACCTCCAAGTTTCGTACTTCTCCCTCTCGTTCCTTGTCCTGAGCGACTCCGTTTCGCTTGAAGATACCCATCCTGGTGGTGTGCCTTGTGCTGCTGGAATATCTGCTGTGGCAGGCATGGGCACCCCCCATATGCTGCTCCCTCTGGCGTCGACGTAGCCGTATGACTGTGACGACCAGGATCTTTCAAGTCTATCCACGCACTTGACCCATCGAATAGTAAATGATACTGGATGTTGTTCTCGATCCATGACTCTCCTTGCACTGGCAATCCTTTTACTCGATCTGCTTGCGCTTTCAATATCCTGGGGTGCTGTTCTGGATGTCCAAGGTATTCGCTTGAGCTGGCCTGCACTGGAGTTGGCGCTTGCACCGGTGGTATGGTTGGGGGTGTCGGCGGCGGCTGTGGCGTCATTGTCCCAGTAACAGGCATACTTTGTTGTCGCAAAAGACACGGCACCTCTCCAATTATGCTTCCTTTGGGCTCTGCCATGAAACTTCTCATCTGCGTGTCTTGCTCCGCCTGTTTGTTTGCCAATGCAATCATTGTTGAGCGTATGTCGTCCATTTGATTATTGATCGAATTGGGCGGTAGTACACCATTTGATGTATTCTGCGCTGGCACTGGCGGCGGTGGCACAGAACCTGTACGAGCATACCTCGCCGCCTGCGGCGGTGGCGGTGTGGGAGGCATTTTCGTTGGCTGCATAGCAATATCTCCCTCTGGCGATTCCATACACATCTCTGTATCTCCTTCCGTTACACCATATTCTCTTTTCTGCTGCTGCTCCACATGCTGAATCGTACCTTCCGTGTTTTGAATCATTTGACCAAGCCTTTGTTTCTGAACATTCAGATCCGATATTTTGGCATCTAACTCCCTTTGTTCTTGTTGAAGCCTTTCCAATTTGATTTTGTTCTCGCTGAGCTGATCCCATGTCCCTGCCATTTCTGCAAACATGAACTTGATAATCGAAATTTATATTTCGTCCTCGGGATTTTGTGCTCTGCCTGCTTTGACGTATGCTCGAATAAGAACGGCAATCGATCTCATCTTGTCTTTCAATTGCTTCTTGTGTTTTTGTAGCAACTCGGCGTTGTTGGTATCTGGCTTTTTCACATAGATGAATATATTCCTCTGAATACGCCACTGCTGGAAGTGCTGGTTTGATAGCGTCCAAGATTTTGCTCAGGCCGTTTTTCCCACTCTCGCGGGGCTGAGCTTTTGCATCCTGGGATTTGGACCTTCTGCCAGTGTAGCTCTTCCACTTCTGCCAGACATAGCCACAACTGCACTGATATTGCGATACATGTAACAGCTGACCACATGATGGACATTTCCACGTGCGACCTCCACTTCCTGACATGAATCTCTCTCGCCTCCTCGGTGAAGCGTGATGTCCCTTCAATACCCTTGCAGCGCGAGCAACACACAAGAAGGCTCTGGCTTGGGCGCGCCTTGCACGGCGTCTACGATGCCAGGCTGGTTCCTTGATGGTGAAAGTCGCGGCCGCTTGACGGCACCGCTTAGGGTCGGGCCTGGTCTCAGAATGCTCTGCTGCTGAGCGGCCTGATCCACAACCC
>CAUYUJ010007322.1:0-10000 GCA_963575745.1 Prorocentrum cordatum
CATCATCATAATAATCCTCGGCATCATCAACCTCATCATGAGCATCATCATCCGCATCACCATCATCAGCAGCAGCATCACCATCATAATACGCATAATCAACATCATCATCATCACAATCGTCATCGAAGCATCATCATCATCAGCATCAGCATCATCATCATCATCATCATCATCATCATCATCATCATCTGCATCAGGGTCATCAGCATGAGCATCATCATCATCGTCGCCATCCTTGGCATCATCATCATCATCATCATCATCATCATCATCATCAGCATCATGATCATCACCCAACAGCGTCAGCATCATTATCGTGAGAATCATCATCGTCATAATCATCAGTATCATCAGCATCATCATCATCATCATCATCGTCATCATCATTATCATCATCGTCATGATCATACGCATCGTCCTCATCATCAGCATCATCAGCATCTCCATCATCATCATCATCATCATCATCATCATCATCATCATCATCATCATCATCATCATCATCATCATCATCATATGTATATGCATCTTCATCTGAATCGTCATATTCACAGCATCGACATCATCATCATCATCAGCATCATCTGTATAATCGTCAACAGCATCATCATCAGCATTAGCATCATCGTGAGCATCATCATCACCAGCATCATCATCACCATCATCAGCATCATCAACATCAACATCATCATCAGCAGCATAATCATCAGCAGCCTCAGCATCAGCATCATCCGCATTATCATCACCAGCAGCATCACCATCATCCTCATCATCATAGCCATCATCATCATCATCATCATCATCATCATCATCATTGCCATCAACAGCATCAGCATCACCAGCATCAGCATCATCACCGCCATCAGCATAACAATCATCATCAGAATCAGCAGCAGCAACAGCATGATCGTCACCATCATCGTCATCAGTATCGTCATCGTCATCGTCATCGCCATCGCCATCGTCGTCATCATCATCATCGTCAGCATCGACATTATCAGCATATTCAACGCAATCGACATCGTTACTGACATCGGATATACCATCATTGTCATCATCAGCATCACAAGTATCATCAGAATCGCCATCTTCGTTGTCATCGTCATTATCATCATCATCATCATCCTCATCATCATCATCATCATCATCATCATCATCAGAATCGTCATCATCATCATCATCATCAGCATCATCATACGCATCAGCATCATCATGAACATGATCATGTTCCTCATCCTCGCCTCATCCTCATCATCACACCCTCCTGGTCCTCGTCCTAATGTCCACCCACATCATCATCAGCATCATCAACATCAGCAGCATCATCATGAGCCTCGTCAGTATCATCATCAAAATCATAAAAATAATAATCATCATCAGCATCATTATCATCAGCATCATCATCATAGTCGTCAGCATCATCATCACCATCATCATCGTCGTAATCGTTATCATCGTCATCACCGCCATCATCATAACAATCAGCATCAGCATCAGCAGCAGCAACAGCATGTCATCACCATCATCGTGATCATCATTGTCATCATCATCGTCGTCAACATCATCGCCATCGTCAATGTTGTCATCATCCTCATCATCAGCAGCATCAGCAACATCGGCATGATCAGCATCATCAAAATAATCGGAATCGTTACTGGCATCGGACCCATCCATCATCGTCAACAAACTCATCATCATCATCATCATCATCATCAACAGAATCGTCATCTTCAGCGTCATCATAATAATCACCAGCATCATCATAAGCATCATCGTCTCCTCATCCTCATCATTACATTGCCCTCGTCGTCGTCCTAATGTTCGACCGCAACATCATCAGCAGCATCATTGACAACATCATCACCAGCGGCATCATCATGAGCATCGCCAGTATCATCAGCATCGCAATCATCATCACCACCATTAGCATCGTCGTCCTCATCACCATCATCATCGTCGCCATCATCACCACCATCATCGTCGTCATCATCATCGCCACCATTGCAACCATCAACCACATCGGCACCGTCACCACACAAGGCGATCGTCGCCATCCCCCTCCTCCGCTTCCGGAGAGGGGCGCCCAGCCGCTCGCCCGCGCGTTTCTCGAGGAGACCGCTCGGGCCCGCTCCTCCGCAATTTCTCTCCCTCTCCCGCTGCCCTCGCCCGCCTCCGCCTCCGCCGCGCGCAGGGCCCCGAGAGCCCGGCGGCGGGCGGAGGCGGGGGAGATATGGCATCGCCGAGCCGCGAGGGAGATCGGCGGCGAGCGCGGGGGGGAATGCAGATAGAGTGGCCCTGGGACACACAAATTATTCACTGCGTGGAGCTCCCCATATGTGCATCTATTCGCACGGACCTGTCCGCCGTGAATGTCTAGGCGCAAGAGCTTTCGAACATAAACGGGCTTCAGTTGTGACGGTCTGGACATAAATCTAACTGCGAATGAATTGGAGTGTGAATGAGCCTCAGTAGTACGAGCGCGTCTCTGTGCATGAGCCTGGGGCCTCCTGGGGCCTCCTGAAACCTACTGGGGCTTCCTGGGGTCTCCAGGAGCATCTTGGGGCCCCCTGGGACCTCCTAGGGAGGTTTCGTGCCCCAGGAGAGGCGCAATATATCGCAACCGACGTACATAAAACATTGCGGATTAGAGCCACAGGAGAAGGGCAATATATAGGAACACGCGTAAAACACCAAGGACTCGTGCCCCAGGAGAGGCCCACTCTATAGGAACATAAGTAAAACATGTAGGATTGTGTACACAGGGGAAGGACAATATATAGAAACATACGTATAACATCAAAGAATCGTGCCCCAGGTGAGGCCCAATCGATAGGAGCATACGTAAAACACGTGGGATTGGAGCCACTCCTGTTGCCTTCTGAGGCCTCCTGCTCCTGGGGCCTCTCGGGGCCTCCTGTTGCCTTCCGAGGCCTCCTGGCGCTTCCTGTTGCCTCCTGGGGCCTCCTGTGGTTTCCTGAGGCCATCTGGAGCTTCCTGGGGCCTCCTGGAGCCTCTTGGGACATCCTGTGGCCTCTTGAGTCTTTCTGTGGCCTCCTGATGCCTCCTGGGACCTCATGTGGTCTCCTGGGGCCTCCTGGAGCCTGTTGGAGCCTCCTGTGGCATCCTGGGAAGAATCTGCGCCCACGAGCCTGGCCACCAAAACAAGCAAACCGACCGAGACATCCTCAAAATCTGGCCCACCTGGGGGGTGAAAATGAGCGCGTCGCTCAAGACATCCTCCAAATCTGCTCCGAAAGCGAAGGATGTTGGGACAGAAAACAGGCAAACCGCTCGAGACATCCCCACAAAATCCTGCGAAAGGGGCTGAGTGAAACACCCCCCCGCCGCTCCCCTTAGGAGTGCTGAAGCCACAGAAGCGCCTGAGACATCCTCAACATCAGTGTGTGTGTGTGAGTCATCCGATGAGTGGACCTGAGTGAGTGTAGTGAATGTATGAGTACAAGTACGAGTGAGTCTGAGTGATAAGTGAGTCTGAGTGATGAGTGAGTCTGAGTGATGAGTGAGTCTGAGTGATGAGTGATGAGTCTGAGTCATGACTGAGTCCGAGTGATGAGTGAGTCTGAGTGATGAGTGAGTCTGAGTGATGAGTGGGTCTGAGTGATGAGTGAGTCTGAGTGATGAGTGGGTGGGTCTGAGTGAGAGGAGTGGTGTTCTGTTCTCTCTCTGTTTTTCCGGCGCGGTCCGCCAATAACAAGAACCCCATACTTAGGATATGGGGAATAAAGGTACAAATCCCAGGGCTCCCCTATACTTTCTGATATGTTCTGGGTTGTCGTCTTCCCCCCCCCCACCGCACTTTCCAGTCTTCCGATATTTTTCTGGGGGTCGGGCGTGTTCTTGGATGCTTGGAAAAGGGCACCAGCGCCAGTCCAGAGGATTGCCTCCACTGGGGGAAGATGACCCTAGATTGTGACGTTGGTGGCAATATTTCGGCCACCTGAGACACCTGCACATGACCACCATCACCGAGATCGGGATCCTCTTCCCTCGGTGGAGGCACGCCGCCGATATTGGTGTTGGAGCTAACCTCTAGGCCTGCGATGCTCGCTCTCGTGAACTCGGGCCGCTGGAAAACAGGAGCCCAAGGCCAATGAATTATATAGCTCGCGGCAAGCGCGCCCGGGCCTGAGCAGGGACCGACCGTCCCGGCATTCCTATAGTCTTAGTCCTACCACGAAGTGTTCTTAGAACCCAGAAATGTTCGAAGAACAAAAACAATGTTCTTAGAACATAAACCCGATGTTAGAACAAGACAATATCAAGCAGAAATGTTCTAAGAACATGTCGTGGAAACCACAAAAAGGTTCTTAGAGCATTGTTCGGTAGGGCTATAGGCGAGCCAGGACGCTTCGCCACTGCTTGACGGGCGGCGCGCCCCGCCCGCGCTCGCCAAGCACCCCCCGCGGGCCCAGGGCGAGCCGGCGCCCGCTGCCGCAGCAGAATTTGGGGGACCCTGCGAGCGCCGGCCGGGCCGGGGCCCCGCTCGGGCCTCGGGCGGGAAGGCAGGGCGCCAAGGCGAAGCTCGGGCCGGGCGACAGGGGGGGATAGCATGGGGGGGGTCAAGGCCAAGGCCTCCTCCTCTTCCTCCTCCTCTTCCTTCTCCTTCTCCTCCTCACTCCTCCTCCTCCCCCCCTCCTCCTCCTCCTCCTCCTCCACCACCTCCCTCCTCCTCCTCCTTCCGCCTCACTCCTCCACCTTCCTCTCCTCCCCTCTCCTCCTCCTCCTCCTCCTCCTCCTCCTCCTCCTCCTCCTCCTACCATCTCCTCCACCTCCTCCGCCTCCGCCTCCCCTCCTCCTCCCCTCCACGCTCCCTCCTCTCCTTCCTCCTCCTCATCCTCCTCCTTCCTCCTCCTCCCTTCTCCTCTCGCCCTCCACCACCTCCTCCTCCTCCACTTCCTCCTCCTCCTCCTCCTCCTCCTCCTCCTCCTCCCCCCATAACAGAAGGGGGGTTTGAGAATCAGCTCACGTAGCTGATTTCCCGGGCGCCTCCCGGCGCCGGGAGGCGCCCATGTATCGAGGAACAGGCCCGACGGCGGGGCCGAAACCAGCCGCATGCAGCAGATTTCGTAGCCCCCCCTTTCCCAATCCCCCCCTTTCGGCCGGCCCGAGAAGCCAGGACGGGTGTGGAATCGGGTAAGGATAATCAAGAATCTCTGAGCCCCGGCGGATCTGGAGGACGTCTCGGGTCATGCTGCTGCAGTCGTACTTAAAGGCAACATCCCAGAAATAGTTTCGAGCACCCGGAAAAGAGTCGAAAGAGCGTCGAAGCAGTGTCGAAACCGTGTCGGACGAGTGTCTTCCAGGGCTCGACACGTGAAAACCCTCGAGTTGCGGTACTTTACTGGTGCTCGAAACTCTTTCTGGTGATCAAGGCTAAAGTGGGTCGGAACATCATGAGTCTCGGGCGCCGCGGCCTTCTCAGAGCGCTCCAGAACGCTCTGCGAGCGCTCCAGAAGGCTCTGACGGGACGCAAACCTCCCCGTCCTGGCCCCGTCCGAAACGCCTCTGCGCGGCAGCGCGCCAACCCTCGGCGGCCGCGGCCCTACCGGCTCAAGGCGAGGCCGCCTTGCTGCCGCAGGAGCCGGCCTTGGCGCGCGCCAGGCCGGGGTCCCCTCGGGCCTCCAGTAGCAAGCACAGCGCCTCCGCGTGGCAGCCCTCGGCGGCGGCGGAGACCGGAGATGGGCCGCCGGGCGGAGCGCTGGCGATGTCGGCCCCAGCCTCCCGCAGCGCTGCCAGGACCTCCGCGTGGCCCGCCCTGGCCGCTATCAGGGCGGGGGTGACCCCCTCCTCCTCGCAGAAGACCACGGTGTACGGCTCGTCGCGGGCCTTCATGGACTGCAGCATCGACTGCTCGTACGGCTCCCCGTCCATCGACACCAGCCGCCAGCCCGGCTCCACGCCTCTCTCTGCAGCCTGCCCGTCGGGAGTTACCTCGGTCACTCTGCCCGTGGTGTTCGTCAGCTTGAGCTGCAGAGGCCCAGGCTGGATGGTGAGCGAGTGCTCGCGTGGAAACACCGTCTCGTTGACGTTCCCCCTGGCCTCCAGGAGCAGCCGCAGCGCGCTCGCGTCGCTCATCGCGGCGGCCTGCAGCACCGGGGTCAGCCGGCCCTCCGGCTGAAGCATGTTGGCATCGCCCCGCGCCTCGAGCAGCAGCCTCAGGGCACCACAGCTGCCCCTGCTGGCCGCGGCGAACACCGCGCTGCAGGCCTCCTGGGAGCCGCTCGCGCGCACGGCGTTGGCGTCGCCCCTCGCCTCGAGCAGCAGGGACAGCACGTCCAGGCGCTCCCCCCCGACCGCCCAGAAGACGCTGCCCGCGTCCACGGTGGCCCCGGCCTGGAGCAGCAGGCGCACCACCTCGAGGTGCCCGCCCTTCATGGCGGCCGCCAGGTGCGACTCCCCCTCCCCCGAGGCCTCGTTGGGGTCGGCCCCGGCCTCCAGCAGCAGGCCCAGCGCGCCAGCCCTGTGACGCATGCGGGCACGTGTGCACCGCCGCCGTGCCCCATGCCAGGGCCACCCCGGGCCCTGGCACGGTGCACACGCCCTCCTGGCCGAGGCCCGGGGGGCGTGTGCACCCTCGCAGAGCCCAGGCCGGCCCTGGCCAGGCACGGTGGTGGTGTACACAGCTGCCCTCTGCGGACCTGTTGCCCTGCACTGCGGTGGCGACGCCCTGGCCCAGGTCGAGCTCGCGGCCCGCGAGCTCGAGCAGCACGCCGAGGGCCTCCGTGCCCCCGTCCGCCTCCACCGCGGCGAGCAGCGGCGAGAGCGTCCTGCTCCACCGCGCCCCCGTCTGCTTCCACCGCGAGTCCTCCGCGGTCGGGCAGGCGCGGGCCTCGAGGAGCTGCCGCAGGGCCTCCCCGCGGTTCTGCCTCCCAGGGGGGGGGGCCGAGCAACAAGACAGCTCTGTGTGAGCCGATGATCCTCAGAACGCGTGTCAGCGCCAGCGTGTGCGCGCTGGTCCACCGAAGCCCTTCGATACGACGCAGGCGGGGTCATGAGGGCCGTCACAGGCTGCGGGCGCTGGGCAGCGCTGCGCGGGGCAGCACACGCGCTGGGCCAACACACGTCCTGTAGGTCGTCGAGGGAGGAGCTCTGCGTGAGCACAGGCTGCCGGAGAGGTCCGAGCAGATCTCGTGGGTCGGCGCTGCGCCCCCCCCCATCCCCCCCCCCCCTGCACTGGTGGTGGCGCGCTCCGCGCGCGCGCCGGGGAAGGCGTGGCGGGGAGCGAGGCCCAGCGCCGACCCAGGAAGTCCGCGCGGGGCTCCGGAAGCCTGGTCTCGTGCCGCTTCGGTTGCCCTCCGAGCCGCGCTGCGAGCAGGGCCACGGACTCGCCCGAGGCGGTGCACTTGCTCACGTCCCCCCTCGCCTGGGCGCAACAAGGATCATAGCAACGCCACCGTCGCGGGGAGCCAGGGAGGGCCCCCCCCTGGTGGTGCGCCCCCCAAATTGCATCTCGGGAGGGCACCGTGGACCACGGGAGCCCACGGCGACAGCAGGACCGAGCGCCGATCGAGCCGACAGCGAGGCCGAGTCCACCAGAAGCATGCGAGAACAACACAACGCCGCGGCAACGACACGACAGCCGACCAGACCGATCCGACAGTGCGCAAGCGACTGCAACGCAGCAGACCAAACCAACCGACGGACACCCTTGATCGCGGACGCGATCGCTGGAGGTGGTAACACACGTCCCTATACTTATGATGTTGGCATAAATCTACCTACGTGCCGATCTCAAGGAGTTCCCCCAGTTTCTGAAGGCACAACCCTGAGCTTGTCATCAACTTGGGCCTGCCAGCCTCGGTAAATTATTGGGACTGGCAATGATCTCGAGGCCGATTGGTGGCCACTCCTCCTCCATTGGAGGCCGCCCAAGTGTGGTCCGAGCAGATGGGATCGGAGGATCACTTCGCATCGCCGATGCACTGGCGATGCGCTGGCGACGTCCAGACGGAGGAAATCAGGTCCAGATCGCTCTGCCCACGCATCGGCGACTCGACGTCCGAACATAGAAAATCGGGGCACGGACCGCTCCACATCGCCGATGCATCGGCGACGTCGGGGCGGAAAAAGTCGTGGCCCCGATCGCTCGGCATCGCCGATGCATCGGCGATGCGGAGCGATCCTCCGACCCCGTTCCAATAGGGGCGGAAAATTTGCACCAACACCAAGACAGGTGGCTGCCTCCACTGGGGGAAGATGATCCTGGATTCTGGTGCTGGTGGTAATCTTTCGCCCACCCGAGAAGCCTGAATAACTGTGACCACCATCACCGAACCGAGATCGGGATCACCTTCCCTCGGTGGAGGCACGCCGCTGATATTTGTGTTGGTGCTAACCTCTAGGCCTGAAAGGTTCGTCTCTCGTGAACTCGGGCCGCTGGAAAAACAAGTGGCTGCCTCCACCGGGGGAAAATGATCCTGGATTTTGGTGCTGGTGGTTCTGGCCAGGCCCGGCTTCCCCAGGCTCGCCGGGGCCCAACGAGAGCCCCCAGAGGTCGAAAACGACGACAAAACTTCGTCTTCATTTGTTCAGTACGTCGGATGCCTGATTTACCGCGAAAGGGGAAAAAACGTGCTCCATCTGACCTCAGGCCCAATGAAACCAACCACTGGGGCCTTGTGGTGGAGCTCCGTATGGGGCCACAAAACATGTGAGGGAGCGTCGATATGGAGTGAAACTGTGATGAGAATGACGATAGCGATGACAAGCATGAATATGACGATGCGAACGACGACGATAATGAGGATGATGCTGATGACAAGGATGAGGAGGAAGAGGATGAGGTGGAAAGGAAATGCGCGGCGCTGCGGATCCAAAGCGAAGACCCCAACGCTCTGGAGGGCTGGGAAAAACGGTTTCCGTCCGACCTCCGGCCCGGACTCTTGGGCGGCCTGGGCCCCCCCCATCCAACCACAATGTTTTTCTCAGGATCGAGCACGGTGGCTGCAGCGCACGCCGCGCGAGGCGGCTCACGGGCCAAAACGCTTACGGTTCGGGAGCACGCTGCGTGGATGCTTCTCCTCGCCCTGCACTGCAAACTACGATTCTGCTTGCCGCATGCCTGCTTCGCAGACCTGGCGTGCCACCCTCAGGCGCGCCAGTGCTAGCCTTAGGTCGGGGGTGTCCTCCTACAGGTGGATTTTGGCAGAAAAACAGAATATCCGAATTATAGCCGGAGTGCAGTTTCCCCAAACAGGGTTTTTAAACCCACTGCGGTTTCCAAGGTCGATCGCCTGCCCGTCCAGGGCGGGCTGGCACGGCATGTTTGAACATGATAGTATGATGCTTGTGCATGAAATGTTTAAACGAAAACTTGTGTGACGCATGCCTATCAGGAAGCTAACGCTAGAGGGTGTCGTACTCTCTCTCGCACCTGGTCGACGAGTAAGCTGTCGGGTCGGCACTGTCAGAGGCTCCACCGCCATGTTGTGAGCTCGGAAGCAATTGTAAGAGGAAACGGGGGAGGGCGCGGAAGCGGGGGAGCATGTCGTGATGGTTCCCCCTTGTCCCCCCTTGTCGCCTCCTCCTCCTCCTCTCCTCCGCGCTGTGGTCCTAATCCACATCATCCTCCTCCTCCTTCTCCCTTCCATGTCCTCATCCTTCTCATCCTCCCCCTCCACCTCCCTTTCATACCGAACGACATCTCGGAGCCCAGAGTTGCGAGGATGTCTCCAGCGGAACGGGCTGGACCACCTCGCGCGCGGCATCTCGGACCCTAGAGTTGCGACGATGTCTCGGGCGAAACGTGCTGCGAGGAAGTCTCAAGCGAAACGGGCCGAACCACCTCGAGCGCGGCGTCTCAGAGCTCCGAGTTGCGGGGGCCTCCTGGGGCCTCCTGTGGCCTCCTGGGGACCTCCTGGGGCTTCCTCCTGGGCCTCCTGTGGCCTCCTGGACCCCACCTGGGGCTTCCTGAAGCCTCTTGGGGCTCCCAGGGGGGATATCTAACATGTGGTCGTCTGGGCCCCTCGACACGGGG
>CAUYUJ010007322.1:15000-20000 GCA_963575745.1 Prorocentrum cordatum
ACATCATGGCCTCGAACTGCGGGCGACTCGTGAAACACCGGGCGTCCTCGGGGGTCCTGTTTTGCATTGTACGGTGTGCAATATATGTTGTGCAATATATAGATGGTGCAAAAGATGTGGCTGCACAACATGTGTTGTGCAATATATGTGGTGCAACCTGCGTTGTGCAATAGCAATAAATGTTGAGAGCGATAAAGAAACAAACAGAAAAAACAAACGCCGCAAGCGCGTTTTTTGTCGTGCAATCTACGCGGTGCAATCCAGCGTCGGCGACGGCGGGCAACCTTCATTCTGAGGACGACGGCGGGCGACCTCTCTCCAGTGTCGCGCTGGGCACTCGGCACAGCGATGGGGATCAATGAAGGCTTCGCCAGCCTCGTCGATGACCGCCGCCACCACAAACCTGCGATTCGACGATGCCCACGCAAGCCCAAGCTCGTTCAAACGAAGCAGCTCCCTATCTCTGACATGCTCCGAAATGCCCGAGTCCGCCCTGACCTCCGCCCCCTCCTCGAAGTACCGCATGCGAACCTTGCCGGCGAGAACTTCACGAAACGCCCCAGGGCGAACCAATCCAAGAACTTCCCCATCATGATAGCCCCTCAAGCTAGCACGGGCACGCAGTGCCCGACGAACGACAGCCCATTCCCGACGAAGATGCCCTCGAAGAAGGGCCAGCATCCGAGACGCCTCCTCCGCCATCGACACGGGGCCCTCAATCTCCTCAATATTCCTAGTCATGGCGGCGGCCTCATACATGGCGCCCCTCAGGCCGGCGGGCCTGGCACGCGGCTCCTCGCCCACATCAAGCGCGAAAAACAACTCGCGAACACGCGCTTGAAACAGTGGGTGGCGGCTGACCCATTCCGGAATGGCAGGCCCTCCCCTGCCTCCGCACGGTCGAGCGAAGAGTAGCAAATACTGGCGCATGGTCGCTCGGAATCTTCCCACTGTTGATGCCCCGAAGGGCCCCAGAGGTCGGTGGAAGATGATGGAGGGAAGCCATGGGAATATTATACTAACTTCTGGCCAAGCGGCCAAGAGAGATCAGCGTGCTGAGCTGCATATGATTGCGGGTGAATTCGGACTGGGCGATCTCAATCAGCCCAGGCAGCACAGCGTGAAAATGTCGAGCAAGCGAGTCCTGGGCAGGTTCCTGTCTGCCAGTCGCCGCAACAAGCCCCCTCCCCCACCCCCCGAGAAGTTAAAGTCCCCGCCGACCCCAACAGTCGTGGCATTATCGGCGCACTGTCGCGAGCCCACCTTGGAGAGGATCGCCTTTTGCGCGGGCGCGGAAAGTTCGGGGCTCACATGGACTTTTCGGAATTCGAAGGACTGGCTTTAGGAATTCAAAGGACTAGCCTGGCGAAGGCCTCAGCCATGTGCAGTTGTGAATACCGTCGTCGTTGGTATTGCCTTCGGTGGATCTCCTTCTTATGGGGCCACAAAACGTGTGAGGGGTGTTCCAAGATGGGGCGGCGCCGCCATGCGGACTGCGCCACTGGGGCCTTAGGTGAACCTCCCTATGGAGCCACGAAGCGTGTTAGGGGTGTGCCAACATAGGGCGGCGCCGCCGTGCGGACTGGGACCTTAGGTGGAGCTTCCCATGTAGCCACAAAACGTGTGAGGGGTGTGCCAAGATAGGGCGGCACCGCCATGCGGACTGCGCCTGTGGGACCTTAGGTGAAGCTCCCTCTGTAACCACGAAACGTGTGAGAGGTGTGCCAAAATGGGGCGGCGCCGCCATGCGGACTGCGCCACTGGGACCTTGGGTGGAGCTCCCTATGGGGCCACGAAACGTGTGAGGGCTGTGACGCAGACGATGGCGATTGTGGTGATGTTGACGATGATGATGATGATGATGATGATGATGATGATGATGATGATGATGATGATGATGATGATGATGATGATGATGATGATGATGACGATGATGATGATGCTGATGATGATGATGGCGATGATGATGATGGTGATCATGATGATGATGATGATGATGATGATGATGATGATGATGATGATGATGATGATGATGATGGTGATGGCGATGACGATGATGGTGATAGTGATGATGATGATGGTGATGATGATAACGACGACGATGATGGTGATAGTGATGATGATGATGATGATGATGATGATGATGATGTTGATGATGTTGATGATGATGATGATGATAATGATGATGATGATAATGATGATGATGACGAGAGGAGAGGAGAGGAGAGGAGAAGGGAGGGGGCAGCGGGAGGAGGAGAGGAGGGGGGAGAGACGCGGGGCGCTGTCTCTTCAAAACGAGGACCCAACACCACAGGATGGTTGGGAATGAGTTCAAGAAAACAGCTTTAAACCAATATCTGCCAATTCGAAAACAAAATGTCTTTCATCCAAGACATATATTTTTGATACCCAAACAACACTCCAATGCCAGTCACAAGACAAACGCACACATCAGCACCCGGGCCACGCGGTACAGGCTGGCATGCTCAAGCCGGCGAAGCTGGCGGAGAATCCGCCATCCCAACAGCCACAACCTGAGCGTAAAACAGAAGTACCCCCGAGGGAGCAGAAGAGGCGGAGGCGGGGCCGAGGCGGGGCGGAGGCGAAGGAGGGCAGCGCGCGAGCCTCGAGGGAGAGGTTCGAGGAAGAGGCCGAACGACCACATGTCATAGATCGGAAGAGCGCGAGCCTCGAGGAAGAGGCCTCCTCCTCCTCCTCCTCCTCCTCCTCCTCCTCCTCCTCCTCCTCCTCCTCCTCCTCCTCCTCCTCCTCCTCCTGCGGCGCGAGCCTCGACGGGTGGGGGGCGGCGCGCGAGCCTCGAGGAAGAGGCCGACCACATCGGCCTGGTCGCGCTGGGCCGCCAGCAGCGTGGGCCAGTCTCCCCCGGCCTCCGCCTCAAGGAGGAGCCAGGACACGGCACAGGCGCAACACTTTCGGAGGCCCTTGCGGACTTCTTGCCTGGACGCCAGCACTAGAAGACGAAAAACGCAGTGCGAGCCACGGCCGGGCCGCTATTCCGAGGCATTTCTGGAGTTTCTGGAATTTCTGGATTTTCCGCGAATTTTGGGAATTTCATGAATTTCTGGATGTTCTGGATTTCCTAGGAATTTCTGGAATTTCTGGAATTTCTGGAATTTCTGGAATGTCTGGAAAATCTGGAATTTGTGGATTTGCGCTCTGCACGGGTTTCTTGGATTTGCGCTGGACCCCCCTCCCTGGCGTGCGGAGCGCGCGCCAGGAGTGGCGCTGGAGGTGCCGCCACAGGGGAGCCCAGGCGCGGATCCAAGAAGTCCGCGCGAAGCGCCAAAAGTTTATGTCCACTGCGTTTTGTCCTTCCGTCGACGAAATGGGTACGGAAGAAATGGGCACGATGCTTGCAATAGAAGAAGAAAAAAGCCATCCCTGACCTTCCACGAGGACTGAAAAAATATCACGCGACCTAAAAACCAATCCCAGAGCTATTAGATGTCTTGGTGTTAGGCTGTTTCGTTTAGTGTTTTAGGTTTTTAGGCCTCCAATGCTAAAAAATGGCTCTCTGGAAGGTCAGGAATCAACATAAAATTCTTGCGCTCCGCACGGGCATCTCGGATTTGCGCTGGACCCCCCTCCCTGGCGTGCGGAGCGCGCGCCAGGGGTGGCGCTGGAGGTGCCGCCACAGGGGAGCCCAGCGCGGATCCAAGAAAAATCCGCGCGGAGCGCCAAAAGTTTTATGTTCATGGCGTTTTTTCTCCGTCGACGAAAGGGGTACGGAAGAAACGGGTACAGTCGGGGCCTTGACCTAAGGAACCCTAAATAAGGAACGAGACCCCTTTTTTTCCATAAGTTGACCTTCGATTTCCGATCTAAAACATAAGGGGAACCTGAGGCAAGCTGCGAAACACTTAAGGAACGCGGAGCCCCTCCCCAACGAAAAGGGTTCCTTCTTCAGGGCCCCGACTGTACGATGCTCAACAACAAGTGTTGTCCAAAACCGACAGCGGCCGCTGTTGGGCAGGCGGCCCTCTGTCTCAAACGAACTACAACCACCCCGCGACGCCGACAGCAATCCAGTTCAGAATGAACAGCGACTGCTGCTGGGCTTTGTACCCATCGTTTCCGTACCCATTTCGGTCTCCCCGATCTTGGATCTGCGCCCGACCCCCTCCCCACACCTGCACCAGGGGTCCCGACACGGTGTGGCGATCCCGAAATCCCCAAAACACGGTGCGTCACTGCACCGTCTCGGGACCCTGGAGGCCCCAGCCGCCCAAGACGTCCTCGGAACACGATCCGAGTCCCAGACCAAGCTGACTCACCACAGGGAGGGGTCACCGCACTGTTTTCGCATCCCCGACTCCCAACACCCTCTCCCCGGCGCGTGGGGCGCGCCAGGGGGCGGCGCCGGAGGCGTGGCCGGCGGTGGCGGGGACGGGGGCCTGGCGCTGACGCGGCGGCCCAAGAAATCCAAGCGAGCCTCCGAGAGTTGATGCGTTGCCTCGGCGTGCTCAAAGAGCACCCCCGCCGGGCGCGCTCTGGCCACGAGGCAACGAAGCCGCCCCCGAGAGCGATCCGTCCTCCCACGCCACGCGGCCCACTCCTGCCTCCTGACCCCCCATGCGATCCTTGGGAAGCCAAGAGATACCAGTGCCGCTACCCACTGGATCTGACCCGGGGCGCACCCTCTGACCAGGACATTCCGAGGCGAAAGAATGCCGCCGTGGCGACCAGGGCCTCCCCCCGGAGGCACAAGAGAAGCGACAACGAGGGCAGGGCAGCGGTGTCGGTACCTGTTGACCTCCGGCGATCTTGAACCACTTGTAGGGGAACGAAACCTGACATAAACAGAAATGTTCGGAGGTCCGCGCGGCTTTCTCGGATCGGCGCTGAACCCCCTCCCTGGCGCGCTCCGCGCGCCAGGGGCGGTTCCGGAGGCTCCGCCAAGGGGTTCCAGCGCGCATCCGAGAAATCAGCGCGGACCTCCGAGTTTTTCTGTTTCCGTCACTCTTCGTTCCCTTCACTTG
>CAUYUJ010007322.1:25000-47555 GCA_963575745.1 Prorocentrum cordatum
ATCCCAGGATCCCCCACAACTCCCCACACTTTCATTGGCTCCGTATCCTCCCAGGAGCCCCAACAGTTTCCAGGGTTTACAAACACATACACACGAACACCCGAGGATTCCCGACATATTCCCACACGTTCATGGGCGTCGCCTCCTCCCAGGAGACCCAACAGTTCCCAAGGTTTACAAACACATACGCACGAACATCCCAGGATCCCCCAGAGTTTCCCACGCTTTCATGGGCTTCGCCTCCTCCCAGGAGCCAAAACACTTCCCAGGGCTTACAAACACATACACACGAACATCCCAGGTTCCCCCACAGTGCCCCATTCTTTCATGGGCTTCGCCTCCTCCCAGGAGCCCCAACAGTTCCCAGGGTTTACAAACACATACACACGAACACCCCAGGACCCCACACAGATTCCCACACTGGCATGGGCTTCGTCTCCCCCCAGGGGCCCCAACAGTTCCGAGGGTTTACAAACACATACACACGACCAACCCAGGATCCCCACAGCTCCCCACACTTTCCTGGGCCTCGTCTCCTCCCAGGAGCCCCAACAATTCCCAGGGTCTACAAACACGTACACACGAACATCCCAGGATCCCTTGCAATTTCCCGCACGTTCATAGGCTTCGTCCCGTCTGAAGAGCCCCAACAGTTCCCAGGGTGTACAAACACGTACACACAAACACCCCAGGATTCACAACAGTTTCCCACACTTCCATGGGCTTCGTTTCATCCCAGGAGCCCCAACAGATCCCAAGGCTTACAAACACATATACACGAACACCCCAGGATTTCCAACAGTTTCCCATACCATCATGGGCTTCGTCTCCTCCCAGGAGCCCCAACAGTTCCCAGGGTCTACAAACACATACACGCGAACATCCCAGGAGCCCCTACAGTGCCCCACACGTTCATGGGCTTCGTCTCCTCCCAAGAGCCCCAACAGTTCCCAGGGTTTACAAACACCGACACCCGAACAACCCAGGATCCCCAACCGTTTCCCGCACTTTCATGGGCTTCGTCTCCTCTCAGGAGCCCCAACCGTCCCCAAGGTTTACAAACACATGCACACGAACATCCCAGGATCCCCCACTGTTTCCCACACTTTCATGGGCTTCGTCTCCTCCCAGGAGCCCCAACCGTTCCCAAGGTTTACAAACACATACACACGAACATCCCAGGATTCCCCAACCAATTCCCCACACTTTCATGGGCGTCGTCTCCTCCCAGGAGCCCCAACGGTTCCCAGGGTTTACAAACACATACACACGAACACCCCAAGATTCCACACAGCTTCTCACAATTTCATAAACTTTGTCCCCTCCAAGGAGCCCCAACCGTTCCCAAGGTTTACAAACACATACGCACGAACATCTCAGGATCCCCCCCACAGATTCCTACACTTGCATGGGCTTCGTGTCCTCCCAGGAACCCCAACAGTTCCCAGGGTTTACAAACACATACACACGAACATCCCAGAATCCCCCCACAGTTTCCCACACTTTCATGGGCTTCGTCTCCTCCCAGGAGCCCCAACAGTTCCCAAGGTTTACAAACACATGCACACGAACATCCCAGGATCCCCTACAGCTTCCCACACTTTCATGGGCTTCGTCTCCTCCCAGGAGCCCCAACAGTTCCCAAGGTTTACAAACACATTCACACGAACATCCCAGAATCCCCCCACAGTTTCCCACACTTTCATGGGCTTCGTCTCCTCCCAGGAGCCCCAACCCATCCCAAGGTTTACAAACACATACACACGAACATCCTAGGATCCCCCCACCGTTTCCCACACTTTCATGGGCTTCGTCTCCTCCCAGGAGCCCCAACACTTCCAAAGGGTTACAAACACATACACACGAACATCCCAGGATCCCCCACAGCTTCCCACACGTTCATGGGCTTCGTCTCCCCCCAGGAGCCCCAACAGCTCCCACGGTTTACAACCACATACACGCGCGAACATCCCAGGGTTCCCCAACCATTTTCCCACAGTTTCATAGGCTTCGTCTCCTCCCAGGAGCCCCAAGAGTTCCCGGGGTTTACAAACACATACACACGAACATCCCAGAATTCCCAACAGTTTCCCACACTTTCATGGGCTTCGTCTCCTCCCAGGAGCCCCAACAGTTCCCAAGGTTTACAAACACATGCACACGAACATCCCAGGATCCCCCACAGTTTCCCACACTTTCATGGGCTTCGTCTCCTCCCAGGAGCCCCAAGCGTCCCCAATGATTACAAACACATACGCGCGAGCATCCCAGGATTCCCTACAGTTTCTGACACTTCCATGGGCTTCGTCTCCCTCCGGAGCAACAACAGTTCCCAAGGTTTACAAACACATGCACACGAACATCCCAGGATCCCCCACTGTTTCCCACACTTTCATGGGCTTCGCCTCCTCCCAGGAGCCCCAACAGTTCCCAAGGTTTACAAACACATTCACACGAACATCCCAAGATTCCCCACAGCTCCCCACACGTTCATTGGCTTCACCTCCCCCCAGGAGCTCCAACAGTTCCCAAGGTTTACAAACACATACACACGAACATCCCAGGAACCCCCACAGCTTCCCACACGTTCATGGGCTTCGTCTCCTCCCAGGGGCCCCAACCGTTCCCAAGGTTTACAAACACATACATACGAACATCCCAGGAATCCCAAACCAATTCCCCACACTTTCATGGGCTTCGTCTCCTCCCAGGATCCCCAGCAGCTCCCAGGGCCTACAAACACATACACACGAACATCCCAGGATTCCACACAGCTTCCCACACTTTCATGGGCGTCGCCTCCTCCCAGGAGCCCCAACCCATCCCAAGGTTTACAAACACATACACACGAACATCCCAGGATCCCCCCACCGTTTCCCACACTTTCATGGGCTTCGTCTCCTCCCAGGAGCCCCAGCAGTTCCCAGGGTCTACAAACACATACACACGAACATCCTAGGACCCCCCACAGTTTCCCACACTTTCATGGGCTTCGTCTCCCCCCAGGAGTCCCCACAGTTCCAAAGATTTACAGACAACTACGCACAAACATCCCAGGATTCCCCACAGTTTCCCACACTTTCCTGGGCTTCACCTCCTCCCAGGGGCCCAACAGCTCCCAAGGTTTACAAACACATGCACACGAACATCCCAGGATCCCCTACAGTTTCCCACACTTTCATGGGCTTCGTCTCCTCCCAGGAGCCCCAACAGTTCCCAAGGTTTACAAACACATTCACACGAACATCCCAGGATCCCCCACTGTTTCCCACACTTTCATGGGCTTCGTCTCCGCCCAGGAGCCCCAACAGTTCCCAAGGTTTACAAACACATACACACGAACATTCAAGAATTCCCTACAGTTTCCCACACTTTCATGAGCTGCGTCTCCTCCCAGGAGCCCCAACAGTTCCCAAGGTGTTCAACCACATACACACGAACATCCCAGGATTCCACACAGCTTCCCACACTGCAATGATTTTCGTTTTCTGCTAGGAGCCCCAACAGATCCCAAGGTTTACAAACACATACACACGAACATCCCAGGATCCCCCACAGTTTCCCACACTTTCGTGGGCTTCGTCTCTTCCCGGAAGTCCCAACAATTCCCAGGGTTTACAAACACATGCGCACAAACATCCCAGGATTCCCCACAGTTTCCCACGCTTTCGTCATTTTCGTCTTCTCCCAGGAGTCCCAACACTTCCCAGGGTTCACAGGCACATATATACACACACAAACCCCAGGATCCCCCAGTTTCCCATAGTTTCGTGATATTCGTTTTCGCCCCAGCGACCCATAGTTTCCCATACTTTCTTGGCTTAGCTGCCCCGATACGAAACACGCAACACGTAGCGTATTGATACGGAGCTCAGCACGTACCCTGAAATCGTAGGTCTGACGCGATACGTTCCCCAAAACGTGGGCCAATACGTTGAGTCAACACGCAACGGATTGACACGGACGTTTTGAGCACGGTACGTGTTGCGTATCAAAACGTGCGTATCGAGGCAGCTAATTTCTTGGAAGTCGACAGTTGAATGCGTCTGTGCGTTTTTGCTCCCCCTCCTGATGCAGGGCGCTCAGCAGCGGGGAGCTCCCGTCCGCGACGCGGTTCACGTCCGCCCTGGCCTGGACGAGCTGCCTGCGGGGACAGCGAGCGACCACAACCACATCGAAAACATGCCCTGGTAACTCCTCCTCCTCCTCCCCCTCCGGGAGAGAGGAGAGATGGGGGAGGGAGGGAGGGGGGGATTCGAACACCCCCCCCGTCACGGGAGGGGGGGGCGAGGGTGGGGGGGTTCGAAGCCCTCCCCTCCCATCCAGGGTGGTTTGGAACGACAACAGAACGCGCTCTTTCCGACGACGACGTCGTCGTCGACCGCGACGACGAGGACGATGATGACGACGACGACGACGACGACGACGACGACGACGCCATGACAGTCGCAGTCGCAGTCGCCGTCGCCGTCGAAGTCCTCGTCCTCATCCTCGTCGTCGTTTGGACGACGACGACGACGACGACGACGAGGCCGACGACGCCATCGCAGTCGCAGTCGCAGTCGCCGTCGCCGTCGCCATCGCCGTCGAAGTCCTCGTCCTCATCCTCGTCGTCGTTTGGACGACGACGACGACGCCATCGCAGTCGCAGTCGCCGCCGCCGCCGCCGTCGCCGTCCTCATCATCGTCGTCGTTTGTCGCCCCTGGGGCTGGCGGGCGGGACACGCCGTCGTCGTCGTCGTCCTCCTCCTCCCCCTCCTCCTCCTCCTCGTCCTGGCTATATTGACGGCGACGAAGACGGTCGGTTGCCGGCGCTTGTTTGACGGTCGACCCCCCCTCCGACTCTCAATTTCACTTTAGAGGGGGAAAGGGGGGTGGTATAGGGTGGGTTGCGAATCCACCCTCTGAGGCTTGTAAGGGCGTAGGGGGATCGCACACTACCCCCTTGACTTCCACCAAACGTACTCAGAAGACGCTCCTTCGGATGTGACGAGTGGCTCTACTGCCCGTCGTACAGGCTAAGACGCTTGGGACAAATTCCCCAGCAAAGCACCCGAATAGCAGCACAGGTGAAGAGACGGGTCAAAGAGAAGGGGGTCGGCTACAAGAGAAAGGGGTGAGAGCACAGCCGGGGCTGGACCAAAAAATGTAGCCGCTGTCTCGGGTGGCGGTCTCGGGGTCCCCGTCCCCCCTCTTCGGCGGCGAGCGAGGGGGGAAATGAGAAAGGGCGGGCCTCCTCGGACGGCTCGGAAGTCCCACGGCCTTCCGAGAAGTTGCCTCAGCCGCCCCCGAAGACACAGAAAAGCACTCATGAGGCGCGAGGACTTCTGACACAAGTCCCGCCGCCTTCTGACAGGGCCTTCTCCTTCCCATCCTCCCCCCCTCGCTCACCGCCGACCCGTGGGACTCTTCGCTGGTCCTTTCTGTACCAGTCTTCGAACACCCCCTGGCGCAACACGCCACTGGAGAAAACAACAAAAAAAAAAAAAAACAAAAAAAAAAAAACGTGCCGGCCGCGACGCAACGCAACGCAACGCGCGATCGGCCCAGGGCGGGCCCTGCTGCAGAACACGGGGTCCTACATGCACGGATCGGGGATTGGCAGACCCCCCTTTAGCAAAACGTGGTTTAGTGAACACGGGGGCCAACATGCAGGGATCGGGGATGGGCAGACCCCCCTTTAGTAAAACGTGGCTTAGTGAAGACGGCCTGAGGCCCAAACCTGGCGGGCGCAAGCCTGGAAAGCAACGGCCACGGCGCCATCTCGAGAACCGAAAACGGACAGCTCACGAATCGACGTGGCACTGTGTGGGGGTTCTGTCCACCCCCGAAGGGAGACGGTCCCTCTGGAGCGCCACCAGACAGATCCGGAAAGCATCGTCGCAGCGGCGCCGTCGCTCGCCTGGGCAGGCGTCTGGCTCTCTCCCCGGGGGGGGGGGGGTAGGGGAACAGAAAGTGGCACAAACATAAAAATCTCTCGGAGTCCGCGCGGATTTCTCCGGATCGGCGCTCGACAACCCCCTCCCTGGCGCGCGGAGCGCGCCAGGGGCGGCGCCGGAGGCGCCGCCGGGGGCCCCGGCGCCGATCCGAGAAATCCGCGTGGACCTCCGAGTTTTTATATGTTTATGTCACTTTTAGTTCCCCTACCCCCCCCTCCAGGGGAGAGAGCATAGCGCAGCATAGCATGGCACGGCATAGCATAGCATAGCAACTAATGCTGCTTTCCTAGGGGCTCCAACTTCTAGGTAGGGTCGCACTGGGGTAATGTTTATGTTACTTTTTGTTCCCCTATAGCGGGGGGCCTCAGCTGCTCCACGTCCAGGGAGCCGACCGCGGAGACGACGCCCGCGTCTGGGTCGACGATGTCGGTCTGCTTCGCCCGCCCCTCGGCCCCGAGCTCGACGCCGCCCGCCGCGCGCCCCTCGGCGGCCGCCTGGAGAGGAGGGCCAGGAGAAGGTCTACAGTCGGGGCGTTGACCTAAGGAACCCTAAATCAGGAACGAGGCCCCTTTTTTCCATAAGTTGAACTTCGATTTCGCATCGGAAACCTAAGGAAAATCTAAGGCAAGCTACACGGAGCCCCTCCCCAACGAAAAGGGTTCCTTCTTCAGCGCCCCGACTGTACTGAACGACGAGGAGCAGCGGGTCTTGCGCGAGATGGCGCAACAGACGTTTTCTGATGCGGCGTTTCGACAGTGGGGCGGAAAGGGGGGTGAAAGGGGGGGGGGCCTGGCTCAAGGGGTCTCTGCTTCACGCGACCTGTCTCTGCAGCAGTGCGTCCTGTGGGGGGGGGGAGACCCCACCTGCTCGAGACCGGCGCCGAAAGCAGCCAAGATATCACTCCACGAGGGGGGAAGGGGGGGGGGGTGCGAGGGCCCGCGCCGATCGGCAAAACGACGAGTCAGAAAACACGGCACAGCGACCAAATGCCGCTGCTTACGCGAGCCGCCACCGCGGCTCGCCACACTGGAAACGAGGGCGTTTGCGCACCACCTTACGTGCGCGGGAATGTCGGCGCGGTCGAGCCAGTTGTTCTGCGCGTCGCTCCACTGTGCAAATATGGCAGGCGCACGCGAGAAGATGCCTTGCCAGAAGACGGAAGACGCCCAAAGTCTAAGGGCACCTTCGTCGTCCATCTTGAACATTCCCAAGGCGCCACGAAAAAATGTGGATCCGACAAGTCTTCGATTCGGTTGATAAAATGTCGGCGGGGTACCTGCACGCAGGCCGGCATCTTATTCAACGTGCTCGGGCCCATCCTGTGCCCAGGATGGGCCTGGACATCGGTCCAGGTGTTTCGACGGCGTCGTCCCTAGGAAGCGGGGCGAAGGGGGGAGTTACGAGGAGGAGGGGGGCGAACACGAAGAGAAGATAAGAGCACCCATGAGGATTACAATGCCCTCAGCAGGAGGAAAGAAAAAGGATGAGAAGGAAGAGGAAGACGAGGAGGGGAGGAGGACGAGGAACAGGGAGAACGAGAAGGGAGGCGGCGGCGGCGGACGATGGAATGGGCGCTCGAGCCGTTCTCAACATGCTCGAAAGGAAAACGAAGGAATCCACCCAAAGAAAAAAACCCAAGAGAGAAAATGAGCCTTCTTGCCACAGTGTGGACGCGAGGGACCACGGCGCCACTCTGCGATGGCGTCTCGCTCGCGCCCCGGCCCGAGGTGGCAGCGGCGCGGGCACGCCGCGCCTCGGCGAGGAAGGGGAGGCGGAGGCGAAGAACGAAAGAAGGAGGGCGAGAAATCCTGGTCGCAAGGCGCGACGGGCCCGGCCTCGCAGGGCTGGGCGTCGGGCGGGACAGCCGGCCCCCCTCGGCGGAAGGGGGGGCGGGAAGGCGGAACGAAAAGGGAGGATCCCAGCGCTGGATCTCAGGGTTCCCCCTGCGAGGCTTGTGGGACCGACCTGCAAAATCAGGAGCGTCCCAGAACTCACCGTCGAGAGTCACATGAAACTGAGGAAGATCGACGCTGTCCTCATCACCTGGATCCTGGATGTTGCCCCGGTCGGAATCGTAGCTGGGAACGGCGAGAGCAAACGCCGAAATAATAGCATCCGTCATGCCTGTGGCGAGCGACTTGCGCATAGCCGATGGGTATGTCTTTCTCTGGACAATGTTGAAACTGTTGTCCTGGTTGTTCCCCGTCTGCGTTACGTGCAACCCCTCTCTGCGATTGCACCGCCCATTGTTTTTACGCGCGAGATGCCCGCAAAATGTACGAAGCCGAATAGAAGGATTCCGGTCGGAGCACGCCCTGTGCTTTCTGGGCGGGCGTCGCGCAGCAGGCACCAATCGGAATTGTTAGTGCTGGAGAGGGGGCGACTCTCTTGAGCCCGTGAAAGGACCCAAGAGAAGCCGGCGGGGGCCCGGGGTTTCCATGCGGCTGGCTGAGGGTGCCCCATCAGCGCAAAAGCGCGCTGCCGATCTCAAGCTGCATAACTAGGGGTTCCGAGGGCCACGGAACACCCCGAAAGCACAAGGCCGCGCGCGGAAGGAGGGGGGGGGGGGGGCTCAAGCCACCGCGGAGCACGCCACGTTTCGCACGGGGGCCCCGACCCACCCCGCAACCCAGTAACCCGCTCACGTCTTGCCTGAACGCGCGTAGTATACTCCCGCGCTGCGTCGGCACGTGCAAGTCGCACCGCGCAACGTCTATGGGCATATCAATCGACGACGTCGCAATCTGCATCGCGGCACACGCGTGCATATTATCAACGCGATGCCAGATATCCCCCCCGCGCATCTCCCTCGCGGCGTCGCCCGCAAAACACCTTCAAGATAAAGACCTCAGCGCGCCGCGGGCGCCCGGGGATCCGCCGCGCGGCTTCGCCCTCGAAGTTCCGAGGTCGGGGCGGCGAAGGCCCCCCGCAGCCGTGGGCGGGCAGGGGGGCGAGGCCGGATTCGGCTCGCGCGCCCAAATTTCCTGCAGCCGTTGTCTAGCAGGGTCGTCGACATCACAGAAAGACTCTCCGATGACACCCTTGGCCCCCTGCTCCACGAGGTGTGAGAATACCCGAGCAGACCCCCAGAGCACACCTTCGTCGCGTACTGCACGCGCGGCTGGATGAGCAGCTGCCCATCTGCCCGCGCCAGCCTTGCGCCGCTCTGCGCGGCGCTGCGCGCCCGCTGCAGCTGCCGAACTGGCGGCATCGGAATCGAGCTGACTGCCGTGGAACAATGAGAAGGACAACACCTGGCTGCATCGAACGCGAGACGGACAGGCAGTTGCCGACGCGCCGCGGATTCCGTCGAGCAGGCACGGCACACAGATGACGAGCCAAATGCCCTTACCACCATCGCTACAATGAGATGTTGGCGCAGAGATGCACTAGCACGTGCTTGTATAGAACACCGCGGGCATGTGCGCGCACACTGCATCGTTCGATCGCTCTGCAAGATGTTGCGGGCGGTGTCCGGATGGGCGACCAGCAATGGGGACCCGCTGCTCCGAAAGATGGCGAAAAACTGTCGTTCGGTCTGGTCAGCCAGCGCCCGCCTTGCCACGGCACGCGCATGCGCGCGCTGCGCTGATCTCAACAGCCCCCCCCCCCTCTGCCTGAAGGGGCGGGCGCGCGCGCGCTCCCCGGGCCCGAAGTCGCAGGCGAGGTCGGGACGGTCGCGAACGGGCGAGTGGACCGAGCGAAGCAGCTGTGGGTCATCAAGCACGCGCTGCAGCCAAGACCATGCGGTGGCTCTATAGTGGCGAGCCAGCCGAAAGTCGCGCGCCGCGAGCCCGATTGGGAGGTCGGAACCGACATGCAAGATCCGACCGAGAACCCAAAGGCTATCAGTGCTGAGCTGGATGTCCAAGTCGGGTCGAATAACCGAAGCAAAGACTAGGATATCCCGTGCCGCGTGCCCGTCGCGTTGCTGCATGACCGCTTCTGCCCTGCACCTGTTGATGATACTAGCGCGCAAAATCTTGAGTGCGCCTGCTTCGACGTCGGCCCATGCACCCGCATTGCGCTGAAGGGATGACGAGATGAGGGCGTCGACGAAGCACATCTTCAGATCGAGCGAGTCGGGGATGTGCTTGACGAGCGGATAACCTTTCGTTGTAAAACTTGTGGCGAAGCCGAAACACCCGCGATCCTATGAGATACCTCGGGACCCATCGCTTCTTTCTCGTCGAGAATGGTTCCCAAATGTGGGTGCTGCCTGACTGCTATGATTGTGAAGTCGCCTGCACAGTCGGAGCTGGCTTGAAACTGGCCCTGCTGCTTCTTCCAAAGCTGGGTGCGTGCTGACTTGGACTGTCCGCCTCAAAATTGGAAAAGAAACGCAGACTCGCCTGCTTTAAACTTGGGGCATAGGCCAGGAGCCAGTTGGGCTGGTCCATGAGGGCAAAGGCGCCGCCGTCAAAGAGAAACATGTCAGCTGCTGCCGCGGCGCGAGCGGGCTCTACGTCCACGAGCAGGGTTAGTCCAGCCTGCCAGCGTCGAAAATTTCATCGGAAACTGCAGGTGCTGCAGCCTCTCCCTGGCAAGCTCTGCGAATTCCCCCATGATCAAATGGTATGCCACTTCCGCCAGTTGTTGGCCTTGAACAGTGCCCAATGTGGAAGACGCAACCTGGGTGGAGCCGGGATAAGTAAACCATGCACCATGGCAAGCGTCCGCCGCGAGGGCTTGGATGCGGGGGCAGACACCGGCATTGTGCAGAGCCGCTGGGCCTTGTCGGAGGCGGTCGAGGACCTTGGGCATGGCGGAGGGCGGGACCCCGCTGACCTGTAGCAACTGCGCGATAACTTCGACCGTGCTGCACGACATCATCACGAGTTACCGAAGCGACTTGCACAAAGCTTGGACCACGCGCACAAGTAGAACAAATGTCCGCGAAATTCTGCAGCGCGCGCGGCTGCAAACTGGCAAGGTCCACTCTGGCTGTCACCCGCCGACTCCGGCAAAACTGGAACCAGCGGCGCCCGAATGCGTGCGCGATGCTGATTGCCCAATGTGGACAGACCCTAAATCGGCCCAGAACATAGCAATGATCTTGCCCGAAATCGCGTCGAGGCTCGCGGCAGAAAATTGGGAGCTCGAGCAGACTGTTTGGAATTCGGCCAGGCTCGGCAAGAATGGCACGGCAGGCCCGAGGTCGTGAGTGACCTCCGTCGGCAGGCGAGGGGGCAAATCGAGCGCGGCCTGGGCCTGCGCCGTCGGCGTTACTGCGCTGAGCTCTTCCCGCCCAGAATATCCAAGCCAAGCTATGGCCGCGTCGGCGGGATCGGTCGCCGGGGCTCGGCCCCGTCTGGGCGACGAACACTGGGCAGAGCTTTAGTCGCGAGCCTTTGTTTGGACCCAGTGCCCACTCGTCGCAGAGCACCGAATACTCGTCGCGCTCTGGGGGGATCTGTCACTGCCACGCGAGTAGCCCGTAGTAAAGTGCTGCGTTGTTTCTTGACCTTATCTTCACAACAAAAGCTTTGCGCAACTCGATGATCTCTCGGAGCGCGGCCCCGCGAAAAAGTGAGGAGGTGGCCATTGCCATGCGCATCCATCGGGCGCGTCATCGTTTTCCGGTGTCAGCGCCCTATACGGTCGTAGATACTTGCGTCGCGCATACGATATTGCGATAGAGCTCCTGAATCTGGAGACCAAGCTTCTGCAGCTGTAGGACAAGCGCGCTTGCTGCAGCCGGCGCGATATGCGCGCGCGTCGAAGAAACCCATGTCCAAGCGTCGACGCACCTGCGCGCGCTGCGCCCGCGCGAAGGAATGACCAGCGAACGGCGAACGAAGTGCAATGCCGCTGCGTTCACGCGTGCGCGCCGTTCTGGCAGGGCGCATGTCGACCGCTTCTAGCGCGCCGGCTCGGATCCAGGATCGTCGCGGGCCTGTCCCTCTGGCAGCGGCGCGCGCTGGAAAAGCGCGCTGCATTGCGTTCCGCGCGGGCGCGTCCAAAATGCGCGCGTGGCCCGCGCTAGGCGCCCGCCACTCCACTGCCGGCACCTCTGCGAGACATTCCGCGAACAGAACGCGCGCCTCTGGATCGTCGCACGGCGCCGGGCCGGTAGGCGCCCGGCGCGAAACAATTTTGCGCTGCGCAAAACCAGAAGGCGGGAGCAAGATATGTGCACCAACTGCCATGCGATCCTCGTCAGTAGGCGCTAGATCCAACGCGTCGCCCACCCCCTGTTGCAGCGCTGCCGCCGACTCCGAAACCGTCGCAAAGTCCCGAGGTTTCCCCGTCCAGAACAAGGACCATATTTGCTGGGGTAGGAGACTGAGAGGTGGATCGGGCCCATTGTCGGGCGCCCAGGAGGAACTTGAAAAAGTTGCCCAGGGGCGTCTTCGGCCTCAGCCTGCTCACTTCAGATGGCGGTAGAAGCGGGGCCCCTGCCGGCGGCGTCGGCGTCTGCCATGGCAACGAGATGCCCCGCGACCTGCCCCGCGTGCAAGGCCAGCGCAGCAGTGGCTGCCCACGATTCTCGAAGCTCGACAGCAGCTGCAGCAAGGCGGCCTCTAGCTCGCGAGTGGGGAGCGCGCTGCACAAGAACGTTGACGGCGACACCTGGGCCTCTGACGGGGAAGGTGAGCCTGGTCGGCCCTGCGCGCAATACCCTAAACACGTCGCGCGCAACGTTGCGCCCCCGCGTTAACCGCGCAGTCGAACGCGGCCGCGCCGCGCAGCCGCCCGCCCCCTCGGGAGTGGCAGATGGATGGGGAACCGTGAAATTGCGCATGTCATGCGTTTTGGGCGCCCGAAGCCCGTCTACCTGCATGCCCGTGCAGAGGCGTTCCTGATCGTTGAATTGCCCTGCCAGCCACGCGAGCCAACCCGGGCCAGGTCCGTCTTGGTCCTTCACCGAATCGTCGCGCCAGCCTGGATGCAGCGCGGGCGCGTATGCCGCGGCGACCTAGAACAGACCATCCTGAAGATGCAGCGTGGGAGACGGGCCCGGGTCGAAAGCCATGCCCCACGCCGGCGGGCAATGCTGACAATGTTCACGCAGGGCGGGGTCAAGCCAGAGCCACGGCAGCGCGGCCCGGCGCCGCGGCAAGTCGAGCAAGGCATGCGCGCGGCCAGAAAGGGGGGAGATGAGCTGAGACATGGCGGCAAGGTGCGCACGCGCATCTGCCGTTTCATTCCAAGGGTCGCCCATGTGTCCCGCGCGCGTGCAATGGGCGTTCACATGCGCACGGCGCAGCACTTGAACCGTGGCGCCCGTCGAAGGCATCCTCGAGGTTCAAAAGGCGCCCTCTGAGAACTCCCAAGGCGGCCCCATAAACGACCTGCACGCCGTCGGCGCGCGCGCGCAGCATGCGGGTGACCGACGGAGAAGGTGGGGCAAATATGAGCAAGCCAAGCTGCTGCCCAGACGGCGGCCTCAGACTCTGAAACAGCTGAGAAGAGAGCTTGAAGGCACGCATCACCGGCCTCCCCCTCCCAGCGGCGACCTTGGAATTCAGGAAGGCAGAAGTGACCTTGACACGGCGCAATGACTGTGAATGCCCGCGCAGGTGGGCCTTTGTTGTCGCCCCAACCTTTGCATCCTCCTCAAGCACTGTCCGTCCAAACCTCGACGTGAGCAAGTGGGGGGCCTGAGTCGAGACTGAGGCTGGACAGGCCTGCGACGCTAGCAGACGGCCAAAACTAACGCAAGGTAGGGCGTCGACACAGAATGATCCTCCCAGCGCCCCAGCTAAAGGCCCTTGGCGAGCCCCACGGGGGGAAGGGAACTTCTGATGAGGCCGCGGATGGGGCCGTTGCTGCCTGGGCCCAGGACAGGGGCGGGAGATGGCTCGACATCGCGTCGAAATTCCGTGGACTGTGCAAGTCGGCCATGCGTCCACAGCTGATATCGCCGTCTCCGTCTTCACCGATGGCATCATGAGGGCTAGGAGCTCCTGGCGTTGGAGCAGGGGCCGACTTCGTCATCTTCTCCGTCGGATCCTGGAATAGGTTCTGCGAGTACGCTCACGAATTATAGCCTTGTCGAATGTCGCCTTCAAGACGCCATTCGTGCCCGCTGCTGATGTCCCTCGACTGGATCTGCCAGTTCTAGCCGCTGGCCTGGGCCCTGCTGCTGCCTCGGCTTTATTATGCTTGCCTTTGGCAAGCCCTTGGCGGCGCCTGCTGCGCCGCTGGCTGCGTCTGTTGGGACAGGCGGCCACGGTTGTGGCAACTGGGCTGCGGCTGCTGGAACTGCTGCGACTGGAGCGGCGGCTGAGGGCGGGGCGATAGGTGCCTCCGCTGGCACTGGTGCCTTCACGCCGTTCTCCGTCGCTGCCGCCGCCGTTGTTGTCGACGCTGTGCAAGGTACTATGACCGAAAACTGCTTCTGGATGTTGGACACGACCCCTGCAAGAGATGCGAAGCTAGCTGCCGCATGTGCGCTGTTGGCCTGCAGGGCGGCGACTGCTGGCGGCGCTGAGGATATGTGTTTTTTGCTTTGCCTTCTGCTGGGGCTGCTGTTGACCAGGGCGAAAGGTGGCGCCTCCATCCTCTATGCGAGCATCCCCGTCCTTGTCGTTCTACTCAGCTCCCTCCCCGGCCTCCTCGAGCTCCTCTTACTGCTGCAGAGGGGTCGCGGCCTTTTGCACGTCCCCGAAGAGAGCATGCGCGTGAGCCTGAGTTCGCTGCGAGGCCTCGGCGCTCTCGCCCCCGGCCTTCCGAGCGTCGCTGAGCCTTGATGCGGATGCGGTCGCTGCTGCTCGGTGCGCGACTGGGCATCGCGCGCAAACATGACCATGTACAGCGTGACAGAGTAGTCACGCTCGAGCCTTGATCCTGGCGCCGTGGTGGCCCATCTCGTAAGCACTGGCAATCTGGCACTCTAGGGCATCGAAGCTGATCTTCAACTCCTCCGCGCGCGCTGCGATCTGCCTGGCTGAATGTGGGAGTGGTAGTCAAGGACGATGTTTCTCAACCTTCTGTGGCGCGGTTGGGCGAGGCAACGGTGACACTGTAAACCTGGGCGCTGCATGTGCTGAGCGAGCTCGGCCTGCTGGTTTGGGTGGGGATGCCCACCGCTGCCACTTAATAGTAGGCTGCATGCGCCTAGGACGTCCTTCTTCTACCCCATCCACCGTCAACGATGGGGCACGAGCTTGGCTAGATGCTGGTGAGCAGAAGCGGCATGTATAGCCGGCGAAGATGTTGGCGCGACGGCACGTAGTGCATTCCCAGCAACGAGGCGAGAAGGGAAGAGGGAAGGAGGGGCTCGCCCACGCGGTGCCGCCCACGACTTCATCTGACCGACGCCGACCCCAGTAACCCAAAGTCGACCCAGGGCCGGCGCCAGTCAGATCAAGTCGTGGTTCTGAGGTGCCGAGGTCTTCGAGAAGGACAAGGGCGAGGGCGAGAACGAGGACAAGGACGACGACGAGAACGAGGACGAAGACGAGGAGGACGAGGACAACGAGGAGGAGGAGGAGGAGGAGGGCGGCGACGACGAAGACGACGACGACGACAACGACGACAAGGACGACGACGACGCCGACGACGACGACGATGCCGACGGCGACGACCAAAACGACGACGACAACGACGACAACGCCGACAATGACGACGACAAGGGTGACGACAAGGGTGACGACGGCAACGACGACGGCGAGGATGACAACGGCGACGAGGATGACGAGGATGACGATGGCGACGATAATGACGAGGTAAATGGAAATGAGGCGAGCGCCGATGTCCGCATCCGCGCTGGCGCGCGATCGCGCGCTTTGAAAGCGTCGGCGGTGGGGCTGTAACCCCTTTCAGATGATGGCGAAAACGTTCCAGAGTCAGTTCGGTGACAGTCCTCCTCTCATCTTAACTGAACTCTGCAAAATGATCGTATCGGTTGTCCTTTATATATTCGATCAAATCACCACCACTAACCTCAAGGTCTTCAGCTGTTAAATCCGTAGCGACATGAGACATCAATGGGCCGATATGGAAATGATGCGCTAGATCGTCGCAGCTCCCTGCTCCGAATTGTCAACAAAGGCTGTGAACACCCGTCCTCAAGAGTTGCGCCTTGGTTGCAGGAACAGATACTGACGCCAAGACTCGTTCCGAACTTCGACGATGAGTCCACCCACATCCATGTCTGCCTCCGTAGCCACCATCACCTCATCGTCTGACCTGAGAAAGATAATGTGCAAAGCACCCTCGCCAGGAGGATATATATATATATATGTATATGACTCCACGTCCACGTAGATTGAAACCTCGGTTACAAGACGCCACAATAGAGAGTTAATGCGGTCGCAAAAATGCACAAACTCGTCTGTTGTCTCTTCTGATTCCAGCGCATGCGCCTGGACATCGTCGACCGCAAAATCCACCATCTCGTTTGTGTATGCAAGTGTTTGTGGGCATTCTAGCATGGAATCTGGCACTGAATGCTCTCGCACCGTATGCCCGCTGCACACTTGAATTCCATCAGAAAAAACATTCGAAACCATTGGCCCCGATGTGGTCACGGCATTTTCATCCACATGCCACGCAGAGTATATCCGTCCATGCCCCCGACCAAAACGACAAAGCACGTATTCATCATCGTCTTCAAGTAGTTGTCCACCCTCCCAGAGATCACAAAAGACAAAAATGCTTTGAGATGACTGGTGGACAGTACCGCATGCCTTCTGAATTTGACAGGTCCACGAAGGGTCGCCATGTAGCGTCACCAGGCGGGGCCGTCTGCGTTGCTCGTGAAACTGCTCGCTCAAACCTGGGCTGACTTGGGCTGCTACTTGAGTTAATGTTGGAGCCAAGGAGGAGAAGGATGAGAAGGAGGTAGAGGAAAAGAAGAGGCAGAAGGATGAGGACGAGGAGGAGGAGGAGGTAGAGGATAAGAAGAAGGAGGAGGAAGAGGAGGACGACGAGTAGCTGGGCCTCGCCGTCGCCTTCCTGGCGCGCCTCGTGGTCCTGCAGCTCCTCTTGCTGCCCGGTGTTGCCGAGGCAGCGCAGGAATGCGCGCATGGGCCGACCCCGCCTTCGGCCACCCCGCACGGCGCAGGAGGGAGGCAGGGACCGAGGCTGGGAGGGAGAGAGGGAGGGAGGGAGCGACGAGGGGGAGGGAGAGAGGGAGAGGGTGGGGAGAAAGGGAGGGAGAAGCGGGGAGGGAGGGGGGTGGGAGGAGAAGGAATGCGGAGAGGGAATGCGGAGGAGGAGGCGGAGGAGGAGGCGGAGGAGGAGGCGGAGGAGGAGGAGGAGGCGGAGGAGGAGGGGGAATGAGGAGGGGGAGGTGGGAGGAGAAAAGGAAGGTGGGGCAGCAGGAGCAGCAGCAGCAGCAGCAGCAGCAGCAGCAGCAGCAGCAGGAGGGCGAAGGGTGGAGGGAGTGAGGCATGGGGCGAGGAGTGAGCGGGGAGCAGGGAGGAGGGAGGAGCGAGGATGGCGGAGAGCTGGAAGGGCGAGGGAGGAGGGAGGAGCAGCGACGAGGGCGGAGGAGGGGTGCAGTGCACGAGGGAGGGAGCGAACGAGGGAGGGGAGGAATGGGGGCAGAGGACGGGGGGAGGTGGAGGTGCGACAGGAGCCGAGGTTGAGCCGGGCCCCTCGAGCCGCAACTGGCGGCGCCCTGCGACGGGGCGGCGCGCGATCGTGGCGGCTCGCGCGACTTCGTCCGTCCGCCTTCTCGAGGAGCTGGCGCCGACGCTCGAGGACAGGAGCTCGAGACTGCTGCGCGCTCCCGGCCATCCCTCGGGCTTCCGGGGCCCGTCGGCGGTCTCTGGAAGCCTCTGGGTGCCCCGGAGACCCCCCTTGGGGGATCCTGCACCCGAGGAGCAGAAGGCCTCGCAACTGGGCTGACGTCGTACCACTGGCGTCACCCCAACATGCTACTACTATGCGTGCGTCGCCCCCCCAGGGGCGACGCGCGCGCCGAGAAGTCTGAAAGTACAAGCTCCGTGGCGGGCGCTCTCTGGCCGTACCGCTCGGGGAACAATGCTCGGCAAGATGGCTGTACTGTCTGTTCGGGTCTGACGCACGCCTCTGAGGCGGACACATAGCACTTGCATGTCCTTCTGCATCCGATACCAGGTGGCTGGACTCCACAGATGCGGCCTCCACGTGCAGCAGGCCGCGCGCCGCACCCGCATCCGCAGGGCCCGCGCACGCGGCCATGCGGTGGCCGAGCGCTGGAGCGACGCACGGTCTCTCGCGGGCATCCGGCTCTCGCCAGGGCCGGCCACGTCGTGTGCTTCCAGACTTTTGGTCGACCCAAATGGAGGTCCAGCTGAAAGGGGGGGGGGGTGCAATAGATTTGGGGCAAGTGTGTTGCAAATGTACTGCGCCGGAGAATTGTATTGCATTGTATTGCAACGAATGTATTGCACGCGAAAATCCAGCAATACATTTGCGGCCCGGAATGTATTGCATGCCCCCGATGCATTGCAACCCCACAAATATGTTGCACCAAATCTATTGCATCACCCCCTTGTCGCTGGACCCCCTTTTGGGTCAACCCGAAGACTCCTCCTGGGCAGTGACCCAGACATGCTCGCGCCGTGACATAGAAGAGCATGCCTTTTCATTTTCCGCAATGACGGCCGTCACCGGCCCCGCGCCCCCCCCCCCCAGGTGACGTCGCGTGCCGCGCCGGCGGCGTCCGGGAATGCCCAGGGACGACCGAGGCAAAGTAGGAGCAGCACGCAGGTGGCGATCTGCACCACAGCGCCTGTGCACACCGCAGTGCTCGCGTGCCCCGCAGCGCGCGTGTACACCCTGCGAAATGCTTAAGAAATCATGGGTTAAGAAATTCATAGTCTCAGAACTGGAATAGAAACCTAAGATTTCCATTAAAATCTTAAGATTTACATTGAAACGTTAAGAATAATCGAGACTCTGGCCGAAAACTTAAGTTTCCTTAAGCATCGCCTAAGGTGTACACCACGGCGTCTGTGCACACCGCAGCAAGCAGCTCAGGTAAAGAGCAGCCCTGGCGAGAGGGTCGTGACCTCTGGGGGCCCGGGGGCCTCGCACGGAGAAGCGCAGCGTCGGAAGCCCGGGCGGGGTATAGGAGCGCGTCGGGCGTCCTGGTGGGCCCCGCCCGCCACGAGCAGGGTCTGCGGCTCGGCGAGCCCGAGGCACCTCACCAGCCCAGCACCGCTTGCACGGTCCTGGCGACGGCGAAGGCGCGCGAAACCTGGCCCACGGCCCATGTCCCTCCCCGTCCCCCCTCCCCTCCACATCCCCATCCCTAGCACTCAGCCCGCCTGCACTTTCGGAATCGAAAACCAACGTGACCCCAGTCCCGAACGAGCCGTGACGGCACCTTCGGTGGTACCGCGTCGTGCCCCCTGGCATTTGGCCGTTCTGGGAGACGTCTACCAAATCTCGACAGGAGCACCCAGACCAGTACGTTCATTGCCATACACCACATGCTTGGGTCCCGAGCCCTGCAATTTCGCATGACGAGGCCCTTTCATGGTGCAAGCCACCTGCAAATCCCGCTTACTTACGCAGGACGAAAGATTTTCCTCTTGAGGTGCAAATGGCCATAAAGAGTTCGCAAAACAACGTCGGCGCCGGAACGGACGGCGACCAGACGAGCTGTTTGCAGCAACCGGGGTGAGAGGGATGTATGTATTCATGTCGAATGGGACCCGCGCGCGCGGGGAGCTGGTGGGTGTGCGCGAGACGACGCAACGCCCATCGTGGAGAGTTAGTTACCGAACCCCCCATCCCCCGTAGAATCTTAACACGGGCGGTTTGCGGGGTCCGCGGATCCGATTTCTTCCGGCTCCCTGTTTTAATTTAGTTATAATAAATTTAAAACAAGGTAGAAATTGGATCCGCCGTGAAAAATAAGACCGAACACGGATCCAGCAAATCCGAAATCGGATCCGCGCGGACAGAAATCGGATCCACCGAAACACACCAAAACCAAAATTGGATCCGCGCGGCCTTCATTGGATCCGACGGTGGGTATCTCACACGCGTCTGCTTCGGACTTCAAACCTTCGTTCTGGGCCCAAGAGGAAAAAACTTTCGTCCTGGGGAAGTAACATGAATCCCGTGAAGCCCCATAGCAGCTTGAAGATTCCGCTTAAAACGGATCCCGTGATGCCCCGTCGCAGCAAGGTGGCGGCGGAAATTGATGCTCCTACTTTGCGGGTGGTGTACGAGTTGGCGGACCCACGAGTAACGCTCCAGTCGGACCGCACCGCACCAGCATTCCTACAGAGACTCTCCATCTCAGGTGCACATGTCTAGGATGCCATCGCCAGGCTCGTACATCTCGGCGTGAACGCTCCTCGATGGCTCCCGGCACCCATCCCTTTTGGGCGCGCCCGCAGGCAGTCCATCGTGAGAGCCGCTGCCAGGAAGACATGGCCCCTGGGGATGGGGCTCCCGTGCCCGGAGCGCCTAGCCAGACATGCGCCGTCCTGATGTGTTCCGAACGCGCTTAGTGGGCCCTGGAAACGACAAGGCCGTTTTGTTACCGGTTCCGTTCTGCCGTTTCTTTACCGGTTCCGACGCCGTTTTTTTACCAGTTCCGTCGCCGTTTTTAACCGGTTCCGGCTCCGGTTCCAGTCCTGGAGCAGTTTTTGTTGCCGTTTCCGGTCGCCGTTTTTTTGGCCGTTTCCATTTTCAAAAGACATTTTCTGGGAAACGGTGAAAAAACGGCCCTGCCGTTTCCGGGGCCCACAAAGCGAACGCGGCCCTCGGAAGTCCCGACCCTTTCTCCCCATTGCCGGTTGTTCATCCCGCCTCTGGCGACGGCCCCCTGAGGCCAAGAGCAGCAACAAAAGTGCCGTCTGGGTTTCTGTCAACACGGTGGGCGTCGGGGTAGTCCTCCAAACGAAGACGGTCCGCCTGACGGCGACCAGCCCTCCGTCCAAGAGGCAGCGAGGGGACCCCGATGCAGATGGGGGCAGGCAGCGACGACGGGATAAGCTACCCACCCGCTTCGGCTCCCTGGAGGCACGGTTGGCCGTTTTGACTCCGGGCCTCGTTGCCACGCTCGGAATTTCACGAGATAGCGTTCTGGCTAGTGGCATGAGCGCGCGTATTTACGAACACTGACTTTTGCCAGGACGCATGTCCACAATTGCCTCAGAGGACCCTCCTCCTCCTCCTCCTCCCTCCTCCTCCTCCTCCTCCTCCTCCTTTTCCTCCTCCTCCTTTTCCTCCTCCTTTTCCTCCTCCTCCTCCTCCTCATCCTCCTCCTCCCCTCCTTCTCCTCCTCCTCCTCCTCCTCCTCCTCCTCCTTGAGTCACACTAACATCGGTCCACTCGTCTTTCCCCCTCCCCATCGTCGGACTTCCTGGCCCCCCCCCCATAGGGCACTGGCACATCTCACCAACAGGTGCGAGGTGGCCAGCCACCGCTGCCTCTGCCTCGCGGTTTGGCTTCCGGCCGACTAGACGCACGCTTGCGGCGCCCAGCAAGCTCTCCTCCTCCTCCTCCTTCTCCTCCTCCTCCTCCTCCTCCTCCTCCTCCTCCTCCTCCTCCGCTCCTCCTCACGTTCCCTAGCTCCTCTCCTCCTCCTCCTCCTCCTCCTCCTCCTCCTCCTCCTCCTCCTCCTCCTCCTCCTCCTCCTCCTCAAGCCCTGCCGGAGTTGGCAAGGCCGCCCACGCCCGAGCGCCCCAGGGCTTCTCGGCCGCCGGTGGTCTGCAGCACACTCGCTGCGCCACTCCTGCTGGGCGACCCCGCTCGAACCACAACCAAGCCTTTACTCGGACGTGGGCTGAAGTGCAGCCTCAGCTCCTAGCAGCAAAGGCCGCCCACGCGCAGCTCGCCCCGATCCGCGCCGCAGCACTGGCTCCACCTCTTCCTCCTCCTCCTCCTCCTCCTCCTCCCCCTCCTCCTCCTCCTCCTCCTCCTCCCTCCTTTGTTATCCTCCTCCTCCCTCCTCCTCCTCCTCCTCATCCTCCTCCTCCACATCCTCCCTTTGTTATCCTACCGTCTCTCCTCCCCTCCTCCTCCTCCTCCCCCTCCACCTCCTCCCCTCCTCCACCTTCTGCCCACTCCTCCTCCTCCTCCTCCTCCTCCGTCCTCTCTTCTTCTTCTTATTCTTCTTCTGCTTCTTCTTCGTCTTCTTCTTATTCTTCTTATTATTCTTCTTATTATTATTCTTCTTATTATTCTTATTACTACTATTACTATTATTATTATAATTATTATTATTATTATTACTATTATTATTATTATTAGTATTATTGTTCTTCTTATTATTATTATTAGTCTTATTATTATTCTTATTATTCTTCTTATTATTCTTATTTTTATTATTCTTATTCTTATTCTTATTCTTCTTATTATTCTTCTTATTATTATTATTATTATTAGTATTCGTATTCTTCTTCTCCTTCTTATTATTCTTATTATTGTTCTCATTCTTCTTCTTATTATTATTATTATTATTATTATTCGTTTGTTTCTTCTTATTATTATTATTATCATTATTATTATTATGTTTCTTCTTCTTCGTCGTATTATTATTCTTCTTATTATTCTTATTAGTCTTCTTCTTATTATTATTATTATTCTTCTTCTGCTTCTGCTTCTGCTTGTTCCTCCTCCTCCTCCTCCTCCTCCTCCTCCTCCTCCTCCTCCTCCTCCTCCTCCTCCGCCTCCTCCGCCTCCTCCGCCTCCGCCTCCGCCTCCGCCTCCGCCTC
>CAUYUJ010007323.1:0-32500 GCA_963575745.1 Prorocentrum cordatum
CGCCCCAAGAGACAGAAAGAGAGAGAGAGAGAGAGGGAGAGAGAGCGAGAGAGAGAGCGAGAGGGAAGCCAGGAACGAGGGAGAGAGAGAGAGAGAGAGAGAGAGAGAGAGAGAGAGAGAGAGAGGGAGAGAGAGAGAGAGCGCCCCGCACAGGTGCGCACATCCAGGGCACGCCCGCGCGGCCGCGGACAAGCTCGCACCGACCTCGGCGAAACATTTTCTGCGCGACGACACGTGGCCGATCTCGACCAGCAGCCCTTTTTGGGGGCGGGGGATGTCGCCCAGGAGCGCGCCGCTGGGCCCTGCGACGGCGTCGGGCGCGCGCGGGGGATAATCTGGCGCAGCGGAATGGTCTCGGCAGGTCGCGCAGGCCCCCTGCGCGCCTCTCGAGACCGCTCCGCGGCGCAGAACCCTCGCGGGCGCCCGACGACGCCGCCTCGGGGCCGATCGGTCTGCGTCCCTGGGCACCCCCCGCACCTGGGGCTAGGTAGGTAGTTGAACGACCGTGTCGTGTTCAAATCACGTTCAAATAATGTTTAATTAACGTTCAAATAACGTTCAAATAATGTTCAAATAACATTCAAATAATGTTCAAATAACGTTCCTGTTCAAAAAACGTCCAAATAACGTTCAAATAACGTTCAAATATGATCCTGTTCAAATAATGTTCAAATAGCGTTCAAATAACGTTCAAATAATGTTCAAATATGATCCTGTTCAACTAATGTTCAAATAACGTTCAAATCGTTCAAATAGTGTTCAAATAACATTCAAATAATGTTCAAATAACGTTCAAATAATGTTCAAATATGATCCTGTTCAAATAACGTTCAACTAATGTTCAAATAGCGTTCACATATGATCCTGTTCAAATAACGTTCAAATAACGTTCAAATCTGATCCTGTTCAAAGAACGTTCGAATAATGTTCAAATAACGTTCACTTAATGTTCAAATATGGTCATGTTCAAATAATGTTCAAAACATGTTCAAATAACGTTCAACGAGCGTTCAAATATGATCATGTTCAAATAACGTTCAAATGATGTTCAAATAACGTTCAAATAATGTTCAATAATGATCATGTTCAAATAACGTTCAAATAACGTTCAAATAACGTTCAAATATGATCATGTTCAAATAACGTTCAAATAATGTTCAAATAACGTTCAAATAACCTTCAAATAACGTTCAAATAACGTTCAAATATGATCATGATCAAATAACGTTCAAATAACGTTCAAATAACGTTCAAATAATGTTCAAACATGACCCTGCTCAAATTTCCAGGCTTGTCGAACACGCGTTGGGGGGGGGGGGGCCAAAGTGCCCCCCAGCCCCACCCCCGCGTCCTCGCCGCGGGCCTGATCGAGGCCTCGGGCCTCGGGTCTGGGGCCTAGGCCCTGGCCGAGCTCCTATATGGCCTAGGGTCTACCTAGGCCCTAGGGGAGGCCTGCGCGGGGCTATAGGGCTATGGGCCTAAAGGCCTGGACCTGGCGAAGCTGGGGCCTGAGGGCTAATTTGCATAGCCTAGCTAGGTCTAGGGCCTCGGCTTATATATAGGGCCCGCCACGCACGCACGCCCCCCCCCCCGCTCCCCCCTCCCCCCCCGCGCCCCTAGCTATTGAATTTGCCGAGAGAGTTCGGGCGCGCGCGCGCTGCCGACCTGGGCATTGCCCATGTGCGCACGCGCGCGCCGCGGGGAACTCCCCTGGCCGCGCGCGGTCAATCGCGAGGCGCGCGCGGGCGAAATGGCGGCGCGCAGCCGACCTGGATATTGCAAAGAAAAACGCGCGCGCTGTATATATATATATATACGATTATTATATAAATATTTATAAGAAAGAGAAAGGGATACCGAGAGCGAGAGAGAGCGAGGAGAAAAAAAAAAACGAGAGGATATATATCTATCTACTATTATATACGAGAGACGAGAATGAGAGAGAGGCGGAGAGAGAGAGAGAGAGAGAGAGAGAGAGAGAGAGAGAGAGAGAGAGAGAGAGAGAGAGAAAGGGATAGAGAGAGACAGAAAAGGAGGGGATCGAGGAGGAGGAGGAAAGGGAGGATGAGAGTGTGCGATGACGGGAGCCGACCTGGATATTGCTCTTTCGACCGCTGCCGACTTGGATATTGCGTCTCGTGATGTGTCTTGGCGTGGATGTTGCTGCCTTGATCGTTTGCAGCCGACTTGGGTATTGCTGAGCAGAACGCATTCGCATGGATGTGGGTCGCGGTCGTGGAACCAAAGGCCCCGCGCGGGCCCATCGATGGCAGGGGAGGCGATGGGGCCAAAGAAGAAACAAGTGCAGACGCCCGAGGAGAAAAAGGCGGCTAAAGCAAAGAAGGCTGCGCTCCGCAAAGAGAACAGCGAGCGCGAGAACGCTTTGGCCCGCGTGCGGACATCCCGCGCCCCGTTGTGCTGAGCATGTATGCGCCGCCCCTCCTCCTCTCCTGCATGTGCCCGCTGCGTTGAGCAAACATCGGTCGACCAATGTTTCGCAGCCCATGTGCCGGTAGAGTTTGGTTTCGGATCCCGCGCGCTGGCGCGCTGGCCCGTGCTTTGAGGAGCGCCATTGCCCAAGAGAAAGCTGACGTGCAACGGGAGTGGGCCAGAGTTCGCAAGACGGACAAGAAACGCTGGCTGAAGCAGTGGAAGAAATTCGGCGATGGGGGTCGTGGCCCTGCAACACTGCAAAGCACTTGACGCATGAGGACCCTGCAAAGCACTTGATGGCCCTGCAAAGCACTTGATGCATGAGAGGGGACATGTGTTTCGCACGTTTTGCGTGATTCGCTTGTTTCGCATGTTTTATCCTGCGGGCACTCTCTCGGGCCTGGAGGTGATTTCAGCTTCTGCGAGCGCAGTGAAGTCCACCAAGAATCGCACGAGCAAAACACAATGAAAAACATACAATTGGCACAGCTGGGACGCTTTGCTCCACGAGCGCGGGTGGGCGGAGGAGAACAAGAAAACGGAGACGGGGATCAGGCGCCATGTTTTTTTTTAGTTTCACTTTGCACGAGCAAGGGGAAGGATGCTAACGAGGTGCCGAAAGACAGGGATGGATCGTTGTTCACATGCGATATTTGAATGTCCTGGTTCCCCTTTTCGTCAGACCTCCTTCGGAAACCAACCTGTCATGAAACATCGGCTCGGCCGAGGGCGTGCCAGCGGGCCGGGGCAATCAAGGCATTCTGCATCAAATGCAAGAAGACGCACACCTGCGTGGGATGGGTGGGGCATGCAAGCAAGGAGATCGAGTTCAGAAAGCCTCTTCAATGAGCATCTCAATGAACATCTCAATTAACCCCCGAGGCTGGAGGAGGACAGCGAGTTGAGGAAGAGGAGGGGGAAGAGGAGGGGGGGGAAGATGAGGAGGAGGGGGGAACGAGGAGATCAGAGGAGGAGGAGGAGGAGGAGGAGGAGGAGGAGGAGGGGGAATATGAGGATGAGGGGGAGGAGGGGGAGAAGGAGTGAAGAAAAAAAAAAAAAAAGCGAGGGGTCGAAAACGCGCAGACGAAGGAGACGCTCAACCGCCGCTGCGCGCTCGAAGGCGAGGACCGCCAGGCCTGCCGAGGGGGGGGCGGACAAGAATCGCTCTGTTTGGGGGGTCCATCGATAGGGGTGATGGCGCGAGAGGGAACGACTGTGCGAGGGAGAATCACGGTGCGAGAGGGGAGGGCGGTGGGAAAGGAATATACGAGGGAAGAATGGTACGAGAGGGAATCACGGTACGATATTAATCTCGCATCGCCTCCGCCCCACCCCCCGCCCACCCCCGCCGCCGCCCAGATGAAGAAGCAGACCATGGAGACGAGGCTGAGCACGGGCCAGGTGGACCCTAAGGATGTTCGCGGCGCCCAGGCTTGCCAGGGACGGGGTGCGCAGCTGCTACATCTTAAGATCGTGCATGCATGCATCGCGCACCCAGTGCCTCCCCCCCCCCCCCCCCCCCCCCCTCGAAGCCTGCTAGCTAACCTTCCCTCGTTGACAGCTAGCTGGAAGGTCTGCATTAGGGCGATTTCGATATCGATCGGCGATGTCCGATATCGATCGGTCGCTCGGGGCATTTTCTCCCCAGAGGAGATAGATGAGTGGATGTGGAAAAGTGGGTGGGGTGTGGGGGGGGGGGGGGGGGGGAGGGGGGGGGGGGGGGGGGGGGGGGTGGGGGGGGGGGGGGGGGGAGGAGGTAGAGGAGGAGTAGGAGGAGGAGGAGGAAGGGGGGGGAAGATGATGGAGGAGGAGGAGTAGAGAGGAGGTATCTAGCCAGCGTCCCACGGCCCACTCCCCCCGCACCATGCCCCCCCCCCCCCCCCCCCCCCCCCCCATCGCGCTGCATGCGCGAGGCGAAGAAGACCGTCGACAGCGACTCCTATTCTGAGTACTCCTATTCAGACAGCGAGGGCGGATCGACCTTCGAGAAGGAACAACTCCCACGATTGGGGATTGACGGGGATGCGGAGGAGATGGTGGAAGAGGAAGTGGAGCTAGGAGGACGTGGAGGAGCAGTGGAAGCGGGGAGGGAGCGACTGAGCATTCGCAGGCGAGGCAGCCTTCGAGACACGCTGTGCTAACAGGTCCCTCGGAGGATCCACGAGGATGAGGTGGGGGAGCAAGCTGAGGTGGAGGAGAATGGTCCGACTTCTCCTCCTCGATATCCCTGGGGTCACCCTCGTCGAGCCCCATCCCGCCTCTTCTCAGTCTCCAGGGTCCCCTCCTCCTCCCCTTCCTCCTCTCCTCCTCCTCCTCCTCCGCCTCTCCCTCATCCTCCTCGTCACTCTCGTGGCCTAGAAGATCGGAATCGGAGTGCAGCTTCGGCATCCTCAGCCACGAAAGCAATGGCGAACAAGAACGCTGCACAGCACGGCGCGTTGCTGGGTCTGTGCTCGTAGACGCACGCGCAATTGACTGGCATCGACGTGAGCGGGGGGGGGGGGGGGGGTGGGGGGGCGGGGGGGGGGGGGTGGGGGGGGGGGGGGCTTGACCGTTCCATCGTCGATATCGATCTGGTCATCGACTCGTCGTCGACGTCCGCTTCGAAGGTCGTTCGATGGATCGGCCGACCCATCCTCGATCGATCCGTCGATCCATCCATCGCGGACCAGTCCGTCGGCAATGTAATAGATCGATGATCGATCAGACATCGTCGATCAATCCGTCGTCGATTCGGTCTCGCTCCTCGGGCCGGCCCCCTCGCGCGTGAAATGAATTGCGTAGGGGAGGTGATGAACGTGCCGTGGCTCTCGCCATTCGCGCCCCAGATCGACGAAGCGGTCGACCAACTGAGCGATTTCAAGGGCCAATTGACCGATGGCATCCAGGGCAAGTCAGCCCCGCCACCGTGCCCCTCTCTAGCGTTTGCGCTGTGAGGGTGGAAACTCAAGGGTAAATTGGCCGAGAGCCGATCGAACCTCGAGCCCGACGATCTCGCGCCCGAGTAGGAGGAGGGCGAGGGATCCAAGACATGAGGTGGATGAGGAGGGCGAGGAGGAGGAGAGGGATGTGGAGGGCGAGGGGGAGGAAGAGGAGGAGGAGGATGAGGGGGAGGAGGAGGAGATATGAAATAGGAGGGGACTCGAGGAGGAGGATGAGGAGGAAGGAGTCTGAGGAGGAGGGGCGAGGTCGATGAGAAGGGGCGTGGCACCACAGATGCTCACCCCCCGCCACGCCAGGTCGACGGTCGACTGCGATGAGATCAATGCTGGCTTGGACGAGGCCCCGCCCCGAGCTCGCATTCGAATCCTTCAGTACCTATAGACCTAACCTCCCCAAGCCACGTCCCCTCGCATCAGTTGGACGCCCGCTGGGTTTGCATCCTCGCGCAATTGACGGGGGGGCAAGTAGATCGATGCCGACAGACAGGGGTGCCGTTTTTAAAGAGGGGCCCCAGCCCCTGCAGGGGCGATCTATAGTCTTGGGCGCCACTGCCCCCCCCCCACTCGAACCAGCGATTCCGATCCCGCCCTCGCGAGGCGAATCGGCTGTGGAGCCTGGTTGCCCCAGTGATGGCATCGGCGAGCGCGGCGACGAAGGCGTTGGAAGACGCTTCGGATCAGTAGGGCGCCAATCGTCCTCGCCTGGGTTTCCGAGTGTGTGCGTGCGTGTGCGCATGGAGGGATGTGTGTAAGATCTTGATGTGTGATGTGTGTGATGTGTGTGTGTGAGTTGTGCGATGCGCGTGTGCGATGTGTGTGATGCGTGCGCTAACGTGCAAACATGTGACTGGTGTTCATCTCCCTTCTCGGAACTCAAGATTTCAAGGGGCGTGCGGTGAACCGCGAGCGGCGAATGCACTATACGTGTATCGTGCGACAGGTGACGATATTAGGACCGCGCGCAGTTGCTCTGGCCCCGTCGGTGACGAGGCTGATGAGGAGTACATGGTGGGGGTAAGGTTCAGGGGAAGCAACTGATCAAGGATGAAACGGAGGAGGGGGACAAGTAAATGAGGATCGAGGATGAAGGAGGGGGGAGGCGGGAGGAAGGGCGATGTGCACGTGCAAACGTTTGCTGCTGCGGAGTGCTCGACGCGCGAGGAAATGGCAGCAACGCTTGAGCCTTGTCGCCAGCCAGCGCGGGGGAAAAAGAAGGACGGCCTGATGCTTACAGTCGAACAGTCGGGACAGTCTGACCAGTCTGATGCAGGTGAGTCCCTCGACGCCGCGGGACATGTCCCTTCAGGTCGACAGATTGCAATGCAGGCGGCTCGGATGAGTAGGTCGACCCTGTCAAATCGAGGGTGCCCTTGCGTCATGCGTCTCGCGACCCATGCTTCCTACATTCCCGTGGCAACGAGGCGCTCGGAAAGGCATTGTGCCCCCCCCGCGCGTCCTGTCCAACCGAGTCCGATTGTAGGACATGCAGGTCGCCGCGTGAGATCTGTTGCCGTTTGGAGCTGCCGAGGGCCGATCCTCACTCCCAAGGCGTATCGTAACAGGCGTCGGCTTGTGTCTTCTGGAAGCGATCTCGAAGATATGGCCAGCGCCCTCGCTTGAGACATCCTCACATTCTATAGCGAAGAGGATTGGGACGCACGCTCTGGGTGAGCACGAGGAGGTCTCGAGCGGCGCAGGCGCTCTCGAACTAGCGCTGGCCAGTCAGATCCCGCATCAAGTGTCCGTAGTCGTTTGTCACGATCAAGCTGTTCGGAGATCCCTGGAATCGATCGCACATCGATTGCACCATCTTTCGAGCGTGAGCCGCCTGTCACCATGGCAGCCCGCGCATCAGCAGCATCGGTGTCCATCGAGGCAGCCAGGGAGTCAGATAATGCACGGCAGCCCGCGGACCCGCACGGGGAAGGGTTGCGGGGGCACTTGCCCAGCAGGTGGGGCGAGGGCAAGGTCGCGGCGCAGGATGTCTGGGAGAGGGGAGGGAGGGGGGATCATATTACCATCCTCGTCCCACCTCTGTATTGTTTTTCAAGGGGGGGGTCGAGTCAATCGATCGATGCTGATCGACGTTGGGGCCTACATCGGACCCGCGCCAGTTTTACCCAGGCCGGGGGCAGCAGCACCCCCCCCCCCCGAATATTCGAAAACTGAATGGCTGAGGATGGTGTCGATCCCCCCCTCTCCGACAGGATGTGTGTACAATCGCGTGGCACTGTGCGAGGGCTGGGCCCCGTGGCCTGGGCGACTTAGCATGTGACCCCGAAGGTTCAGCGCACCGCGCTCACCATATTCGGGAAGCGCTTGGAATGAACATCCGTGAAGCGTTTTACACCACTGAGGTCCCCATGTGGGATTCAGGCACCCAGACGCGCACCTACTGCAAATTCCCCTTGTCTCTCCCGCACGAGACTTTCAGCAGCACCTACGAGGCCAACCCTTCGGACTATGATCTTCGCGGCCTGGGCGCTCAGAACATGCCGCCACACTTCGAGAACCATGCTGTCAGGCAGCTGAAAGGAGACCTTGCTTTTCCAGTGGGGTACTACTCCGACGGGGTGCCCCACGCAAAGACAGATAGCTTCATCACGTTTTCGTGGAGCAACTTTGTCACCTCGGCCCGCCACGCAATCGCCATCGTTCGAAAGAGCGACTTGTGCCAATGCGGCTGCCGAGGGATGTGCACCCTGGCAGCCATCATGAGAATCATCGTATGGCCATTCAATGTGATGTCCACAGGGATGTTTCCCGACCGTGGCCACGACGACAAGCCATTCGCTGACGAGATCCGCGCGGCTAAACGTGGTTTTGCGTTGGCTGGCGGGCTATGCGCCGCCGTCTGTGAGATGAGAGCGGATCTTTTAGAGATCCACCAGGCGTGTGGATTCAAGCGGTGGGATCACGTGGAGCACCCTTGCTGGGCATGCAATTGCCACAAGGACCGGCTATGTGAGTTCCCTCTGTCAGTGGCGAGCTGCCCATGGGTAGACAAGGGTCCCGTGCAATACGCCGAAATGATGCGCTCAGCGGTGAAGACGATTACAGTTACTCCGAAGGCACAGTTCAAACGCTTGCTGAGATGCTGCCGCCACGATCCCGAGTTGTGGGGATATGGCACCTGGTGTAATTTCCCTGAGCTCGGCTTACCTTCGGGGTACAGGCTGCTCCACAAGGGTGCGGCTACCGGCGCCCACAAACTCGGCGAGGTGGAGGACCTGATCGGTCCAGGTCGCCCTGTCCAGCTTGATTACTTCAACGTGAATAACCATGCGGGGATCAACTTCGTGGCGCGATCCTCGGCGTCGTCGGGTTCACTGTGTCGATGATCTGCTTAGATATCATGCACGTGCTCGATCTCGGCTGCGCGCAGAGGCTGGTGGCCACGGTCTTCTGGACCCTCATCGAGGCAAACTTTACCATGGCGGGCCCGCTTTCTGTTTATTTATTTCTCGTCGTTTTAAGCCGCTCGGACAGCGATCATTCGTAGAGTGGCACAACCCTCATTCAACTTGAGGCGAGCCGTATGAAGACTTTTTACTACGATTTTTTTTTTTTTTTCTTTCTTTTTTTTTTTTTTTTTTTCTTTCTGTTTTTTTTTTTTGTTTTTTCCTTTTTTGCTTCTTTTTTTTTTTTTTGTTTTTGATCAATGCTGCCAATTTTGCACGTGGGCCACAGTCGAGAATCTTCCGGATTAGCCTGGCGATGCTCGGGGACGTGAACCAGCCGCGCCTCCACGCCCAGGCTGCCGAGACAAGGCACCTTGTGCCCCTGCTCCCCGGTTCATGTGCTGAGAATGCTGCAGTGTTTGCTAATGGTGCTAATGTTTTCATCCCACCCGCGCGTAGGTCCCTGTTGATGTTTCATCGGGTTATCGAGCGCAATCCTCAGCAGATGTCTGTCCAGTCCCAAAGGGACCTGGAGGCGCGCGTGTTGGAATTCCTTCGGTATTGGAAGGCTTCTGGCGGCAACTGCAAATATAAACGCCGCATGTGTTACCACCCTGTGAAGTCCGCCAGGATCCTGGGAACCCCCAGATTCTACTGGACACACAGATGAAGGGACCAAACGTGCGCTTGCCGCCGTGGCGAAGTCAGTTCACCATGGGCCCACATTTTATTTTGCTTTCCTAGAGAAGTACACGGCGGCTGCCTGAGGTGGAAAAAGTGTGCGCGCGGGGGAGATAGAGAGAGAGAGAGAGAGAGAGATAGAGAGAGAGAGAGAGAGAGAGAGAGAGAGAGAGAGAGAAAAAAAAAAAAAAGAGAGAGGGAGAGGAGGACCCTCTGCGCTGCGTGCACGCGCGTGTACGTGTGTGTGTGTGTGTGTGTGCGTGTGTGTGTGCACGCCTCAAGTACGTACACGCACATTCGTATCCGTCGCCCCCCGTCGCCCCCATCCTCCCGCGCCCTCCCCGTCGCCCCCGTCGCCGCGCGCGGGCCCGAGGGAAGGGCAATCAGATGTGATTCAGGCTGGTGATTGGATCAGCCACATCCTCTTGGACTTGCAGGTAGTCTTAAGAGGGGGGCGGTTGCGTCCTCGATCCCCTTCCCTCTCGCTGTCCCATCGCCCCAGCTCTTCCCCGCCCCTCGCCTTGCCCTCTTCGCCCTTTCACTCTCGACCCCTGGCGCCCGCCCGCGCGGAGGGCCCGAGGGAAGGGCAATCAGATCTGATTCAGGCTGGTGACTGTATCCACCGCATCCTTTTGGACCTGCAGGCCCTCTTAAGAGGGGGGCGGTTGCGTCCTCGATCCCCTTCCCTCTCGCTGTCCCATCGCCCCAGCTCTTCCCCGCCCGTCGCCTTGCCCTCTTCGCCCTTTCACTCTCGACCCCTGGCGCCCGCGGAGGGGCAGGAGGCCCGCGCGGAGGGGCAAGATGCCTCGAGGGGGCTCCGGGCCCATCGCCGCTCGAACCGCCCCCTCGACCCAGCTCGAGTTTTCAAGCAGACGGCCTCGTCAGGGCGCGGGGCCCCCTCCCGGAATGTAGCGCCGTATAGCTACCGAAGAAGTCCCGCCCTGAGGGCCGAAAGGCATGAGATCGATCGGCCGATCGATCGACTGGTCTCGATCGCTCGATCGATCGAGCGATCGATGGGTCGGTCGACCGATCGATCCATGCCTTTCGGCCTCGCACCAGTGCCCTGCCGAGGCTGGCCCTCGATGCTATCGAGTGCGGGTTCAATCTTATCCACCCCATCCCGTCGATCTGAGTGCGGGGTGCGGCAGGGCCGACGCTGTAAATCGCGGTGTCGGATGTCCGCAAGTATTCTGTGGAGGGCCGACGCTGTCGACGTCAGATGTCCGCAGCAATCTTTATACAGGGCCGACGCTGCAATGCGACGTCAGATGTCCGCAACAATTTTCTATAGATGAGGGCCGACGTTGCAATGCGACGTCAGTGTCAGCCGCTGCATGCTCAGACGCATGATTGATTCCTCCCCTGCTCATCTAGATCTCAAGCATGATGTGCGCATGTTGCGCGGGGAGGGAGCAGCGCGCCGCGCGCGCAAACGCGCAGACGCACGCACGCACGCACGCACACACGCACGCACACACAAACACACACACACACACATACACACACATTCGCACACTCAGGCACACACGCACGCACGATCGCCGCGCAAGTTGACATGCGAGCCTAGAAGTCGGGAAAACCGAGTGGACTCGGTTTCGATCATCAGTTCTTGCTCCTTGTCCTCCTCCCTCGGCCTCGACCCCGGTGACTTTTCCAGGGGCCCCCGCGACTGCCCCCACCCCATCCCCCCGTCCTCCGCGCTCTTCGCTGGCACCTCCGTCGGGGCGCGCTCCGCCCCGCCATCGGCCGCGCGAGCCGATGTGCGTCGCGATCGTTGGAAACGCCCCCTCTGCCAGCTCGCGTCTCCTCTCGCTCGCGCGTGGCTCTCAGAGCGGACGTGCGTGAGTGTGCAATGATCGCGACGACTAGCTACTTGCGGTTGCAATGGCGTTCTGTGCACATGATAAAGATCAAGGGCAGAAAAAACGCCCCTACCGTGGTTTACGAGGCGTCGTGCGCTGAACTTCCTGTGGGCTGACAGGGTAAACCCTGCGTGATGTGCCGCGTCCTGGCGGCAATGGGCTTTGGGGGCCCCCTGGAGGTTTACAGACAGCGCACTTGTAACCCAGGGTAGGGTAGTTTTTTTTTGTTTTTTTCCCCTCAAAACCATACGCAGTACATGCATGTTTCCTCTCTCCGCGTTAGGGTAGTCAACAAGTATTTGAAACCTAGTGCTTAGCTTGGAGTTGGGTGGCTTCAAGCAGGTGCGCGGGTCACGCCGTGCTGCCGAGTACTATTGCGCATGCGATCGAGAAAGAACGGATCCCCTTTGCACGTCGTTCGGCGGCGATTCCTTTGCCATGTATGTGCTGATATATATATATGTATATATATACACATGTTCCTTCTCCCTATCGGGTTGAATACGACCGAATGGTCGATCTCCTTTGGCGGAGATTTATACATGACCTCCGCGTGGAGGATCGATGCATAGAACGGGGGCACAGGATGATGGCGTGCACGCCATTATGCACGGCGCGCGCCGCACCTTCGGAGATAAATGGCGCGCCCGCGCGTCCTTCGCTGCGTCCTGTCTGCCACCCGTAACAGCTGCTGGGCGACGGTCAGCTGCTAGCCATTAGTTGCCAGTATGGTGTTGTATTTTTTTTCGATGTCTTGATTTTCTCTCAACGCTGCAATTTAATTGAGCCTTTTCGGGGCGTCTCACAAAAATCAAGACAGCAAGATGTCAGGGAGAGGCGCGACCGCGCCTCAGCCGCCGACGAACCCGAGCACAACGGACCCGCCCGCTCCCCAACGGCGCACCCGGGCCGCTGCAGCACCAGTCCCGCAGACTCCCGGCGCCGGCAGCGCCGCGACCAGGAGGGAGGCGGCACCAGCGCGCCGCCGGCAAAGACGCCAGGGCACCACCGGCGCTGACCCGGACACGTCGACAGCGACTCTTACACGCGTGACGTTCTGCCGGCCGTCTGGGGTCGCGCGACCGACCGCAGCACCGGCGTGGCCCCAGTGCTACCGCAGGACCCACTCATGCAGGCCTGCCTTCGCGACGGCACCTGGACCCATTACGCCCTTGTATGCGCGGTGGGCGACCTGGCGTGTGCTGGTGCAATCGCGAGGGTGCAGCCCATGGCGTTCCCTGACGACGTCTCTGGCAGCATTCGGTGGGTGCGCGCAAACCGCCCCGTCCCACCGGTGCCTCGAGCGCTACCACCAACCGCGGTATCACCTAACGCGCCCAAGTTCGCCCTCGCATCTCTCTTCGACGGCGTAGGCGCGGCGAGGCTGGCGCGAGGACAGCTTGCCGTGGACTTGCGCGCCGCCAGCGCTCTCCACAGCTCGGCCTTCGTTGAGATCAATAGGGGCCTGGCAGCACGCGTCGCCGACCTGTGGCGCGTCTCAGACGGGAGGCGTGCCCAGGACGGAGGCCCCATCCACACTTTGCTGTGTCGCGACGTGTGGGATTTGTTCACGAAAGGCCCCGAATGCCTTTCCCGCTGGGGCCGGTTCGTTGACTCGCTCCCTGTCGGATGCCTCCTGCTGGTAGTGGCAGGCAGCCCCTGCAACAATCTCTCCGGGGCCGGGTCTTATGGGGGATGTGGCGGGCTGGCGGGGCGGATGTCCTGGCACTTCTTCGCGGTGCCCCATCGCCCTGCGCTGCGCCGCCAGTCGCCGCAGCGACGTCCGCGCGCATCCGATCTGCGAAAACGCCCACCCAATGCAGAGCGTGCACCGCGACAGCATGCGAGAGGCGCTCGGTGATCTTCCGACAAGCCACGCCGAGGTCATGAACGTCGCGGACTGGGCCCCAGGACCACGACAGCGCACCTGGCTGGCATTCTTCCCCCCCTCACAACCAGGCGACCTGCAGACTGCGCAGAGGGTCGCCCCGCCCTAGGAGCCCCAGTGGGCCTTCCGGCACGACGGGATAGCCCCCGCCTGGACACGGTCGCGCGGGGGCCAGGGCGAGATCCAGCCCGGCATGTACCAGACTGGGGTGCATCCTTGCTGTGCGACCTGGGCCACGCCCAGCGCTGGTCCCTGGGCAGCCTGGAAGCGGTCGAGGCCCGTGTCCGAACCATCCTGGAAATAGGGGAAGGGGAATGGAGAGGAGTACGCGCGGGCTTCCAGATCGCCTGCGCAGGCAGGGGAAGGGAATCGCACTCCAACGAAGCGCTGGTGGCCGCGTGGGGCAGATGGCTCATGCAACGCGGGCGCGCGCGCGGACTGCGCCCCCCAAACGAGCGCGAGCGCGCCCGTGCCGTCGGCTCGGGCTCATATCTGGCCGCCCTGAGACTGGATGGGCGCCAGCTGCGCGATGCAGTCGGCACGCGCCTCGACCCCCGCTGCCTGCAGCGCCAGCAAGTCACCTTCCTGAAGGAATGGCTGCGCACCGGCGAGGCGCCCAGACGGACGTGCCCCAACCCGCAGCAGCTGGCGGACATCTTTGTCCGTCTCCACGCAGAAGCGTGCAGGAACAAGCCCTTCGCGGTCCTGGTGCGAAGCCCGTTCCGGGACGACATCGAGACGCAAATGATCAGAGACGGTGACCTTCGCGTGCCCGTCAGCCGCATGCTGGGGGGCCTCTGGGCTCTCAATGGGGAGCCCGCCCTGTTCACGCAGCGGTCGGCTCCTCGCCGCTGGGCCCCCCTATGCCAGGGAAGCGTAGCGGCGCGTGGCGCGTTGCTAGTGCCGCGCTCCTGGCAGCCCTCCCGGAGGCCGATCTCCCTCCAACTCGCTGCCCGGGCACCCTGCGGCCCCTCCTCAATGGTGCCCCCATGCCGCGGCGGGCGACCTGGGGCGATCTATGTCGACAGCACTGTCTTGACGACCTCCGCCGCGCTCTCGCGGTCGCCCGCAATTCTCTTTTGCCCTCCTTCCTGATCTGGATCGTTCGATACTTACGTAGCACCCTGGCGCACAATAACGAAGCCAAGCTGGCCACCATAACCAAAGCGTCCGCCCACAAACGCACGGCCCTCTTGCAGGAAACGCACGGGTCCGACCACGACGTCGGCGTGTGGGCGACCATGCTCCCAGCAAGACGCGTTGTCGCGTCGCCGGCCTACCTCGGGCCAGGCGGTGGGTGGTCAGGTGGGGTCGCCATCGTTCTCTCTCGCGAGTACGAGCTTATCGACTCCGCCGTCCTGGTCCCTGGATGCGCCATTTCAGCCGCAATACGCAAGCATAATGATACACTCTGGGTCGTGTTTGTCTACCTTCCACCGGATCGACGCTCAGAGACGTCCTGGTCGCTCTGGCGGACGCCATGGCTGAGCCGACTGACATCCACGCGTATTGGGGGGGGACATCAACATGGAATGGCAAGGCCCGCGAGACGGCGAGATCGAGGACGTTGCTGCGTGGGTTTTCATGCTGAACAGACGCCTTCCACCCTGCACCCGCCGACGGCCCCGCCCGCATCGGCGCCAACGGCGAGTCTCAAATCGACACCTTCGCCTGCCCGGCTACAGTGGCGGGGTCGCACCGCATCTCCAAGGCATGGGAAACATCCTTATCCGACCACGCCCTGATTTACGCCGACCCGTCCGCGCTTCCCGCGGTCAGGAGAAGCGACGTCCTTGCACCGTGGGCATGCAAAGCATTCCCCGGGGAGGCGCATGGCGACCTACGGCGGCGCTACAACATCCTGGAAATGATGTTCCAGGTGCCACAGGTGGATCTGACAGGCCTCGTCCAACCCAGCGGCTGGACCCGGCTGGCCCCCCCTTGGCAGCCTCCCAGACGAGCGCCCAGCCCACGACAGACGCGACCTTGACCACGAGGACGGCAGCCGCGACGATCCTGTCCCGATAGTCACGGACAGAGCCCTGCCCCTGCTTGAGGCTCTGGCCGAGCACGGGCGTGGCGCCCTCGCTACCATGGGCACTTCCAGGTGGAAATATTGGGCCAGGCGCCGTCAGGTCCCCATGGTGGGCGTGCAGCTGCGAAGAGCCGCAACTAGCACCACGACGTTCAGACTGGCGGGCCCCCTGGCTGCATGGCTGACGAGTGCAGGATGGAGTGGCGGCGACCTGACCCCCGACCAGGCGGCCGTCTGGGAAACCAGATGGCGTGCGGATCAGGCCCAGCGACGGGCGGCCCAGCTCGCCCCATGGCAACGCGGCGCGGGCGTCGAAAGGGCCCAGCTAGCACCGCACAGTCGAATAGGCCGAGAAATCTTCAAGAGATCGCACTCCTTACGAGGAGTGGGAGGTCCGGACGACTGCTGGCACGACACCGCACCTAGCATGGAAATGGTTCTATGGAACAGCATAGCAGGCATCTGGCAGTCGGTGCCGCCGCTGCCGCCAGCCTATGCGCGCCTCCTGGGCTCCTATTTCACGGGCGGCCGCGCCACCCAGCTACCCGACGTCCCAACGCTACAATGGGGGCGATTGGCTGCCCTTGTCCTGAATCCCGCAGGGAGCGCACCGGGCGTCGATGGAGAACCGTGCGAGGCCTACCGCCCGGGCGCCAGGTTCGTAGCCTGCCTCTTGGCGCAGGCGCGCCTCGAGCAGGTCCCTGGCCCCTCCGTGGACCTGCTGGTGTGGGTGCTCAAGATCCCAGACGCCGAGCGCCTCAGCGAGCTACGCCCTCTTCAGCTCTCCACCTGCATGCGGCGCTTATTCGGCGCGTCCCTGGCAGACCTGCTCGGGCCCCTGGTCGAGCCACAACTCACCCGGGACCAGGCCGCCAAGGATGGAGGGCAGTGTGGACCCAACGTTACAGCGGCCACTGACCACCTTGGCAGGACACCCAGCCTCAACCCTCCCCCAGGCGCCGCCTGGCACCATCTCCTGGGGGATCACGGCCCGCTGGTCGACGCCTACATCAGAAAAGCGGTGGCCAGGGCCCCCCCGTCCACAGCGACGGCGGCCCTATTCGCCGACCAAAGCAAAGCGTTCGAAAGTCTGTCTCTCCAATGGTTAGAGGAGCTGTTACGGCGCTGGCGACTACCAGCCTGGCTTAGACACGCCCTCCTGGCCCTCGTCGAGTACAGAGACGTTCGGACGTGCACAGGCGCCTACGCCGGACCCAGGAGACGTCTACTCCGCTCCATCGGCATGGGAGGCGCCGCCTCTCCCCTCCTATGGTGCATGGCATACGACCCAATCATAGAGGCGACCGCGGCCGCCACTGGCGACGGGTGCCCCGCATGCGTGGGCGACCTAGCAGCGCTCCTAACCACGGCCGAGCAGGCCCTACGCACCGCCATCCTGCTCCCGTGGGCCTCGCACATGGCTGGGCTCTGCGTCGGCGTCCACGCCTGTCGAGGACTTGTGCTACCAGCGGCGCTAGATAATGTCCGCCGAGCGTGCGCATCCCTCCCCGTGCACATCAAACGGCACTCCAGCGGAGCGCCAATGGTGATAGGCCTAATCCCTGAACTGACGAGGCGGCTCCTCGCCTTCGAGCTCGGCCCTGATGGCGCTCAGGGCGCTTGGACCTGGCAGCAGGGATGCACGTGCACGTTCAAGATTGCCCTCGTCCCAGTCGCCAACCATGCCTGGTGGAAGCGGATCATGACGCACTCCCCGTTCGGGTCATCCTGTGTCAGGTTACAGTGGCCGTACTTGGGGGCCACGGTCGTCTCGCGTGCGGTCGCAGGCGCAGCGCCCCCACGAGGCACTACGACGTCAGCGCAAGTGGACGCCATGATCACCGGCACGTAAGGGAAGGCCATGGGAAATATGCGCACCAGGACCCTTGCGCTCTTCGACGCACATGCCTCCCCTGGGCGGCGAGCGGCGGCATGGAAAGCGTACGTGGCCTCCCTGATCCCCTACCCCGCCCACTACGCCCCCCCATGCCCCGCCCTTGGGAGTTTCATGAAGGCCCAGTTGCGCCTCGCAGCCGGGCTCGCAGGCACTCATTGGGTACCTGGCCACATCGTCACGGGCCTTGGCTTCCTGTATCAGATAGCGGGCTGCCCCAAGTGCCCTGTAGCCCTGGCCCGCAGCATCTCGGCATTGGCGCGCGCGCGGGATGACGTGTGGGGGCCTACACCTGCCAAGCGACGCTCCCTGACCAGATGGAACAAGCTCGTTAGGTGGGCAAGCGGCAACGCCGCGCCGCCAGCCCGACCCAGGAGGGGCGCCCAAACTTTCGCACTGCCCAAGGCCGCCAGCATCATCTCCACGCACGCTACCCGTCCGGACCTACGGGGGGGCCGCCCCCTAGGGCGCTCACTCTACGCAGCCGCCTGGGAGCAGCAATGCAGTACCACGGCCAGCGACTGGTTCGCGGGGGTCAGCCGCCGACGCAGGTGGGCGCCCCGGCACCACAGGGAATGGGATGTCTTCGCGCAGGCCGCAGACCTCACCGCCGCCTACCACATTCTCAAGTTCCTCGCCAATGGTCTCCCAGGGCACGCGAGATGGCGAAGCGCCAGGATCGGGTCCCCCACCAGTGCAACGCCTGTCAATGCGAAGCCAACCACGTCTGGCACACCGCCTCGTCTCCATACGGGGGTGTCTCCTGGTGTAATCGCTGCCTGGGCCACTGGGCAGGCTCCCAGGCCACGTGGCCCCTGCTGCCACAGCGCGCCCTACCTGATCGCCTCCACGTCCTAGCAGCCAACACCCGCAACGCCTGTGGACCGTCCTGCGCGAGGCCCGGTCCCGATCCTAGCCCATGCGGCGGCTACCCCCTGTGTGGCACGGGGGAAGCCGGCAGCGAGCACTTGTGGACCTGGTGCCCAGCTGTGGTGCTGGCCTGGCTACTGGTGCGCCCCGAAGGCGCTCCAAACCTCCTTCCCGACGCCATCCTTTCCCCTGGCGACCATAGCGCGGACCCTAGCTGTCTTCCTGCACCAGGTCTCCTACAGGTGCCACGTCGCGCTTGGCAGACCCCCTTTGGACGCAGACACTGCTGCGCAGCTCGTCCGCTCCGGCATGGTGGTCGACCGCTCGCGCGAGGCTCCCATGGGCGGCGACGCGGACATCTCCGTGCCAGGCGCTGACGCGGACAGCGTCTGGACGCGCCCTTACAACGCCTGCCCCACATGTATGCCACGCGGCCTGCCACCCTGCCCCCTGCGTGGCTCCACCGCCCTACACGGCGCGCGGCTGGCCGGCCAGGCAGGCGGCGATTGTAGGAGACTGGCAGCTGCCACGGGCGCAGTCTTGCCCGGCCAGCACCTCCTGCACCTCCGGTCCACCCACGCGGCCGCAGGGTGGCTGCCGGCCAGGCCTGGATGGCTCCCGTGGCCACGCGTCACCGAAGACAGCCCCGCTGCCCACTGGGCAGGCACCTTCTTCAGGACGTGCGCAAGGCACTGCCTTATCCTCGTCGCCACCCAGCCCTTGACGCACGGACAGGAGGTCACTCTCAGCGACTCGCCCATCCCGGTTCAGGACCGCGCCCAGTGGCCGTACGAGGCCACCTTCGACGGCGGGGCCCGCTCCATCGCGGGCAGGGCGAAGGTGGCTGGTGCTGGTGCCACGCTATGGCGCCACCCGGCCTCCAGCGGGCCACCCGCAAGGATCGCCTCCTGCGTGGTCGCCTTTCTCGACTCGGACAGCGCTCGAGTCGGTGAGACCACCGGCTGCCGGGCCGTCCTGGGCCTCGTGGACGCCCTAGACGCGTCCACCGACGGCGCACACGCCGCCAGAATCGTGGGCGACAACCTCGCCGCCGTCCGATGCGGGGCCGGCACCGGTCGATTTCGGAGACTACACCTGTGTGCACAGATGGATCAAGGTCTCCGTCCTTTGGCCGCCAATGGATGGCGGCTCACTTGGTAGGCCGTCAGAAGACGGCTGAACAAGGCTGCGGACGCGCTCGCCGCCCTAGGGGTCTTTTGGGCCGATGGCCTCAGACAGGCGGGGCACGCCGCTGTATCCACCTGGATTGTGGCACGCCGCACCCACCTACGACGTGCCATACGCCTTCCCCGACCCTAGCTTAGCCGGGCTCCCTGTCTCAGACATCCCCGCAGCCGTTGACGCGCTCGTGTCACGCGCAAACAGGGATAGCAGGAATAGAGGTGGGGCCTCATTCCCTTTCTTTGTCTTCTCTGCCCGCCCCGACCCTGCTAAGGTCGGGACGTTGCCCCCTGTATTCGCTACTACCTGAACGTTGGGCTTCTTTTGCCCCCCTGACTCCCCATGGTGGCCAAGGCCAAGATCGTGGCGCGGTGGCCGCGCGCGGCCCCCTGCCATCGACAACCACTCAAGAACGCACTTGGGCGCATCATCTTCAAGTGCTGCGAGGCCCCCGGCATCCGCTGGACCTATGTGGACGACAACAACGGCGGCGGACGCTGGGGCTGGCTCTGCGACGAATGCGGCAAGGCGGTCAACGACCAGCAGCACTTCACGTCCACCAAGCACATGAAGCAGCGCAGGCAGACCCAGCTCGCAAGGTATATGGAAGGAGAGACTCCCCACGGACTCCCTGATTCCCAGCGGTTCATGATGGGAGGCGACCTTTGGAGCATGACCGAGGGCAAAGCCACGCCGGACATCCCGAGGGTGCAGTGCCCAGGCTTGTGCTGGGACTGGGACCTCGATGGCGTGAAGTCCCCTATCGATCCCTGTGTCTACAAGCCTGACTGGGACTGGATTTCGATCGGTTTTCCTGGGTGCTATGACGGGCCAGAATACTCTCCCCCACTGGGGCTGGTAATCAACGACGACAACGCGCGACTTCCCTGGACCAAGGCCGCCAGCCCCAAAGAGCAGACAAAGGAGCAGGAGCTCCGCGACGCAGGGCAAGCACTGGCCGGTTCTCTGGCCATGAGGGGTGCGTCCAGCTCCTCTCCGGGACCGTCTGCCGGCGTGCCGCCGCCCCCCCCCCAGGCCTCCGCCCGCGGCGCAAGCAGCTTTCCCCGGGCCCCCTCCTGCTGCGTCCTCCTCTGCCGGCCCTGGCGGCTCCGGGGGCCGCCCGGATCCATCCAGGGGCCCCATTCAAGGCCGGAGCGCCTGCTCCGCCGTCGCCAGGGGCGCCCGTCATCGAAGAGTGGCACACGCAGCTCGCCAAGAACGTCGAGAGCATCTACAGCGCCCCCTGGTACGTGGTCAAAAGCAGCGCTGCGTCGCGCCCCTGCCTCGGGCCCGTCCCTGGAGCAGTCCCGCCGCAGTCAGACTGGATACGGCGGCTGCAGACATACGGCAAGGAGCTCAAGAGTGTCTTCTTCACCGAGTTCTATGCGGACGTAGAGCCCCCCGACGACGGCACCGCAAAAACCCGCCAGATCATCGCCAGCAATACCACCTGCGCTCTGGACGCGCAGGGCTTCCCCTGCTTCGCCCCTGGAGAGCATTGCAAAGATCTCCTGGATACATATCAACTACAGGATCGACTCAGAGGCCAGCGACAGGGACACAGCGAATACTACCTGCTCCTGGGACAAGATGTGGGCCATGGAATGGACGGAGCGCGGCATGACATCGGGCACCCCTAATCCCATCATGGTCTCTAAGACCTTACCGACGGTGGACTTCTTGGCTGTGATGACCCCTGTCTGGCCCCCAGCCCCTGGCGCCAGAGTCTCGGGCACTGACCGCAGCTGCCCCTTTGGAATGGCCTTGGTCCGCTACGACGCCAAGAAGCGCGGGCCCTTCCACGACAGCGACGCCACCGTCAGAAGACCACCCCCTGGCCAACCTTACTACAGGGTCGACCGCGCCACGAGGATGGCCCAATTCAAGAAGGTCAACGCCGCGATCCGGGAATTTTTCTCGGCCGGGTGCGAGAGGGCCGCCCTGTGGGGCACCGCCCTCCCGCCCATAGTCTGGGCGCTCGTCTTCCGACGCGAGGGTCGCGACAGAAAGGCCAGCGCCTTGTCAGTGCCCGCGCAAGGTGTGGCAGCGGATCGACTGCTTGCGCAGGCCTCGGCCACGCTGGAACGCGTGATCGACGACCCCGACCAACCCGGCGCCAGCAGACGAGTGGTCGAACCGCCCCTGACACTCCAGCAGGCTGACGAGTCCCCGGCTCCGTCTTTCAGCGACTGCTGCCTGTCCCGCGGGAGGATCACCTTCAGCGCGCCTGCGACCAGTACCGAACCAAAGACGCTCAGCGTCGCTGCGTGCTTGCGACCCAGAACTCACTCCTCACCCCGTGCCGCGGGCCGCCCGGCACAGGTGAGACCAAGGTCGCGGCCTGCATAGCGGACGCCTGCATGTCGCGCCTCGCCCCAGAATGGGGCGTGGGGTGCTTCGGCGGCAGCGTCGGCTCCATGGGCGCCCTGGCTGAGCAGATCGGGAAGAACTTGACTCCGGACTGTAGCGACCTGTTCCCGCGCTTGGCCGCGCGCCTCGTGCGCGAGGGCAAGGTGAAGGGCAACGCCGCCAGGGAGATCACCCCCGTCGCTAAGTGCGCCGAGGCGAAGCTCACCCTGGCCCCGCACGAGGCGGGCGCCGACCTCTGGGACAAGAAGTTCCTCCTCTGCCTCCTGGGCGAAGCGGGCCAGACGACCGAGCCCATGGCTATCGTGTCCCTGATCCACGCCGTCCGATGCGGGGCCAGAGTAGTCCTCTTCGGCGACGAACGGCAGCTGTGCCCAACGGTCAAGTCCCAGCAGGCGCTGCGCTGGGGCCTCGGCATCACCATCCTCGCCAAGTGCGTGTCAGCTATAGGGGAGATCCCTAACTGCAGCGTCACCCTGGAAGAGTGCTACCGCATCCACCCTTCCCTGCTGGCCTGGCCCTCGTTCGCGTTCTATTGGGGCAGGCTGGTCTCGGCCATCCTGGGCCCCATGCGGCAGCGCCCCTGCGCCGAGGGACCTCAGTGGCCACGCGCAGTGCCACTGTCCAAGGAGGAGTGCGAAGCAGCAAAGAGCGAGGAAAAAAGATGCGGCCCCGCCAACTCCCTTATCGACTCCGCAGGCGGGTTCAGGAGCAAGGCGGCCTGCCCGCCTGTCCCGAACACAGGAGACGGAAGCACAGTCTTCGACCAGCACCAGTTCCTATTAGCTCACGTCCCCTCACATGAGGTCCAGTCCGTGCACCAGGACGGCTACGCCAACATGCGCGAAGCACGCGCAGTGGTGGTTGCTCTGGGGAAGGCCCTTGTGCCCTGGGCGACACGCACTCGCGGCGCCATCCTGGTGCTGTCGCCATGCAAGCTGCAGCTTACCCCCGTGCTGGCAGGTAACCCTTGCTCTCCCCAAGACATCAGGCGTTGCTCACGGGCGGCCCATGCCGACGGACCTGAGGCGGGCGTGGGCGCGACCAGTTCGCAGCGCTCTCAGAGCTGGGGAAGCTCTCGTTCCTTGCCCGCCGACAAGAGGTCCTTCGCAAAAGGGAGCTGGATCAACCGCGCCACGACAGCCAACGGCCTGAACGAGCGCTTCGACGGGCTCATGGACCTGTTCCCGCAACTCCTGGAAAACGAGACCCTGCGCGTCACCGCCATCGACTCCGCCCAGGGTCAAGAGGCATCTGTTGTCATACTGCTGACCACCCGGGCCAAGTCAATGCACAATTTTGGCCACGTAGACGACCGGCACCGCATCAACGTGGGCCTGACACGCCCACAGTGAAACTTCATCATGACCGCAGACGCGAAGAGTTTCCGCACAGCCACCGACGCTGCCCTCCTTCACCTAAGCACCTGGGCCCAGAAGGCGAGCCTTACTTTCGAGTTCCACCACAACTCGGACGGATCTCTGCGCCAGACCCTCGCGGACCCACACGTCTTCCAGGACGACATCCTTGACGCCGCCAACCCAGAGGAGAAGGCCCGGCTGCAGGCGGACGCTGACCGCAAGCAGAAGGAGAGGGAGGTGATCAAGGCCCGTCAAGCGCAACAGGCGGGCTTCTCGGCCCTCGCCGACCTGCCGCTCCCTGCAGACCACAGCTGGACGGTCCTGGAGGAGGACGTCAACGCGGCGGTCGTGCGACTCCTGCACCGCGCGGCGTTCGGACCCTGCATTCTTTGGTGCCTCGGGCTGCGCCCGCACCAGTTCGGCGTGGCGGACCAGCCCGCGGATCCCAGCGTGCAGGACAGGAAAGGATGGATCATGAACGGGTACTTCTTGTTCTGCTCCATGCTGCTGGGACTGGACGCTGGTAACTTGGTCTACACGGCAGTTTTCTTGACCATCACGTGGGCCATCGGACTCGGAGTCGCCCGCGACGACAGCGCCCAGGCCGTTGACTCCACCCTGATTCCGCCAAGAAGGAAGCGACCGAACATGTCGGCAGCGTGGCCTGTCAAGGAGGCCTGCGTCCCCACCACCGCCGCCAGGCGCCGCCCCAAATGCTGGCAACTAACAACCTGCGAATGCCAGAAGCACAAGGAACCACCCACGCCAGCGGTGTTTCAGGCCTTCTGCGACATGGGCTCAGGCGGACGCCAGACCGCAGTCCTGCACCGTCTCCTGGAAAGCACCGGCGCGACTCTGGGAGCCATCCAAGCCAGAGTCCTGCTCGCCCTGTCATTGCTCTTGCAGCGCGAACCGCGTGCCTGCCTGTGCACGTGCGGAGACGCCGAGGGCATCGGCGACGTGATCGAGGCCATCCTAGGCTTGTGCGAGCCGTACCGGCCGCGCGACAGGGTTGCGCGGGACCATCTGGGAGCATTTTTCGGGCTTCAGGCCGAGCACTTCGGGGGGCTACATTCGGCGCTGGAGCCTCTGATCTCTGCGGTGTCCCGCTTGGTCCTGGTCGCCCACCGCCGCCCCCTTGCCATCTAGGCGGGATGCCCCCCCACCTGGAAGGACCTCGAGGCCGCGAAGTTCCCGCTCCAGGCCACCCTCGCCGTCATCGAAGGTACTGTCCCTGCCGCCGACCTATCGGCCCTGGCGGACCGCGAGTGCGCGGCATGCAAACTCTACGTCGACGTGCTCGGATCCAGCATGGGCCTCACCGCGGACCCTGCAAAGCAGGCAGGCAAGGTCGCCTGGATAGGCGGGGGGTATGCCTTCACGCACCTACACCTGGACGCGCCCGCCCCATTCGGGCCCCGCCCCGGCGTGGCGCTACGGCCTCCCTGGATAGACGAGCGTGACACCCGGTGGGTGAAGGAGCAGAGCAAGGCCGACTTCTACTGCCAGGGGTGCCTCCGTGGCCCGTTCAAGCACGACAAAGGAGCGTACGTCAGCAAGCGGATCCGCCAGATCATCACGGTCAACAGGCAGACGGAGTACTCCCAAGGGATGGACCTCACCTGGCTGTGCATTTGCTGCTGGACCACGAAGGCTATGCAAGGACGCCGGCCCATCCCGGAGGACGTGGAGTTCAAGGATTGGATCAACGAGCGCCCCGATGACATGCCTGCGCGCACCTCGCGTGCCCTGCCAGGGCGTTGCCCAACGCTGGCGCCCACGGCATTCACACCCCCCGAGCAGCTCCTGGTCCCGCTGGACGGCGAGATGAACCCGCTCAGCGTGGGTGCCACGCTACCAGCCAGCAGCGCGAACGACGACCGCCTGATTTCCCAGTTCCACACGAGCAACGTCGGCATTTGGCGGTACGACGGCTGCCCACCCGGCACATAATGGCACAGGTGGCAGCCTGGATAGCCCATCTCTGGCATGTACGGCCACGCCGCTGGCCCTGAAGGCCTCCGCGCTGGCCTAACACTGATCCGCGGGCTTCGCCAGTCCAGCTCATGAAGGAGATGTTCCTCTCCAAGCGCTGGCACGCGGGCTGGTGCTGCGAGGACTGCCTGATCCACCAATGTGACATGGCCCCGCCCGCAGTGCGGCGCGTGCTCGAAAAGTGCGGCCCTGCGGTATACCCTGGCCACGGAGCCAAACCCCTCGCCGCGCTACCGGGCATCCCCGCCGCCCCCACAGGGGTCGCATTGCGCCCCAGCCAGCAGGAAGTGCAACGGCGGGGTGCCGTATGGGATGAGGAGGCGCGCGCCCGCCAAGAGCGCCTTCGCGGCGCGCCGCCGCCTCCGCCGGAAGACGAGCAACAGCGTCGCGCCTGGGCGCGAAGAATGACGGCCAGGGAGACGCACGTAAAGGTTGTGGCACAGATGAGGGGCCAGGATGCCGGAGGCACAGGCAGCGACGATACCAAACATGCAGACGCCTGCGGCCAGCAGCGGGCCCCAGCAGGACGACGTCCCTCGGACAGACGGGCGCAACAGCCGCACCCCTGAGCCCGCATGCAGCCCAAGGCCCATCAAGGACCAGCACCTGACGCCCGCCGATCAATTACCTCCCGTGCCGCGCGACAGCGAGCCGGCCTCGATCCCGCTACGCGACCCACGGCTACCAAGTCTGCGGGGGCCCCACCGCTGCCGACGCACTCCCTGATCCTCTCCTGGAGCGCGCGGATCGCGACCGCGACTGGCGGCGAGGACGAGTCGCAGACAAACCTTCCAGGCCCCCGCCCGCCCGATTTCGACGGACAGCCCGGACATCGAGAGCGGCGACTACGTGGTCATCCGGAACGACACCCTCCCCCGAGCCAGGTGGTTTAGAGTAGCGCAAAGCACCGTGCCCCTGTTCACGCAGCCCCTGGACGGAGCAGTATTCGGACCAATCCGCGACGTCCAGATCCGCGAGAAGGACGGACAGCGATTCCTGATCGTCCAAATCTGCAACGAGTGGCTTGAAGTTTGGGGTGCCGGGACCAAGACGCTACGCGCCGACGTCCTGCGCGGCAATGCGGCGAACCGTGCGGTCGCCTTCCTGGATGGGCCCCCCCGACAAGGCACAAGCACCGCAGGAGCCTGCGGCCCCTGCCAGCTCCTGGCTCGGCGCCGACCCTGGAAACGCCACAGCGGCGTCTGCAGAAGGGGCTCAGCCCAAATCCAGGCCCCAGTCCCGCGCGCCACGGACGGTCGCACGGGGCCCCACGCACGAGCCGCCGCCGCGCGGGCGCACCAAGGAGGATATCCCCGACTGCACCAACGAGGGCCAGGATGAGGAACAGGCTCAGAGGCTGGCGGAGGCCGCAGGCACAGTCCATCCGGTCTCACCTTCCCCAGACCCTGGAGCACATCGGCAGGTCCACATCGGGGCGAGCCCCCGGGAGGTGCGACGCAGCAGACCTGAACGCGACACCGACGCGACGCACCAGGCCCGCCAGGCCCACGAACCCGCGGGGCAGAGCGAGCTCGCGATGGCCGCCGCCGACGACCGCGCCCTGCACGCACGGCTCCGGACTGCGGCCGCAGGAGCCGGGCGCACCGCGCCCGACCCCCACCTTACGCGCGAGTACGGTCGCGCGCGCGGCAGGGTGAGTGACCCGGGTCCCTGTAGCCGATGCGACAGCACGGCGCGGCGCCCATCCAGAGATACCAGTGACCGGGGCCGAGCAAGAGAGCGCGGCCCCGACCGGGACCGCGATCGCGACAGGAGCGGATGGTGGGGCCCCTGGCATCGACAAGACGATCGCCGCAACCCTGGACACACGGATGAACGCCGCCGCCCTGATCACGACCGCCCCTGGGAAGACCGCCTCGTCAAGTGGCCGAGACGCCCAGATGAGACGGCGGCCGCCCACCTGAAGAGGCTGAAGGCCGAGGGAGGTTACTACTTCACCGCAGCCTGGCACTCTTGGTGCAGGCATCTGGGCCAGGAGCGGGGCAAGACCAGGGACCAAGTCAAGTTTGATCCGTCCTGCTGGAAGCCCGACATGATCGATCGCTTCCTGGAGGGAATGGCCAACAGCCACTACGACGTGGGCACCTGGTCCCGGAACGCTGGCGTCCACGTCGACTGGCAACGCGAAAACACCCTGTATCAGGAGTTCCAGCGGAAGCGGGAGGTGGCCGAAGGCGCAGTGCGCGGAGATTGCGAAGCACGCAGCTCTGGGTACACCGACAATTGGACCGTGAAGCGCCCCAGGCGCTGACTTACCCAGAACTCCCCCTGGCGACGCCGCCCAGGGTGCCGCGCCGACCGCCCCTCCTGTCCCTGGCAGGCCTCTTGGCGTTGTACTCCGGGCCAGTTTGTCGCCGTCCAGAGCGCCCGACCCTGTTTCCCCCCTCTCCCCTCCTCCTACACACTTGGTAATGGGACGGTTAGTCCCTCCTGATCCCGCACCAATTGCGATATCGACTGGGACTGCAAGTGCCCTGCATTAGGAATCCGGCGGCGCCTGGATACGGCCGCGCACAACGGGCGCGGGGGACGGCCCGCTGCGCGATCCGAGTGGGCACGGGCGCGGGGTGCAGCGCCCAAGCGCTGACGCGCAGCAGCGCTTCGAACTGTCCTCTTGACCTCGGGCACCTCGCCCAAGCCGCCCCTCCTGGCCCTGGCACGCATCGCGGCGCTTCTCTTCGAGTACGGCCTGGTCGACGCCCTCGGCAACTTGCCCTCCCCCTCCCTCCCTCCCTCCTCCTGTACCTGAATATGGGACGATTAGTCCACCTTGATTCCGCAGGATCTCCCTGCTACCAGCACTGGCGCTACGCTCAGCTGCTGGCGCGGGGCTGCCCTGGCGACGGCTGGCCCGCCTGGCCAGCCCCTCTCCTCCCTGCCCGCTTCCCCCTCCCCGCTCGCTACCCCCCGCTCCCATGGCGACAGTGCCCGGCACAGCGCGGCTTCGGCCCGGTGCCCGGCGCTCGGTCGTGCCAAGCCGCCTCGGCGGCCCCGCGGTCCTGGACGCGGCGCGGCGTCGGCCCGGCCTTGGGCGCCGCGGACGGCAGCGCAACGTGCGCGGCTTCGGCCCAATCCCACGCGCTCGCCACTGCAGGGCAGGCGTCCTCCCTGCAGCACGCCGGCACCCTGTCGGTCATGGGCGGCGTGTTCCTGGCTTGACCTGACACCCGCGCCTCAGACTGTGGCTCTCTTTCCCTGTGTACGTGGCACCGTGGACTATCGCGGCCTGGGCCTCTCCTGCATCCTGTTCGGTGGCACAACGTTGCACTCCGGCCCAGCGGTGCTCTTCACTTTTTTTGGCGTCGACCAGGATACGTGGTGCGTCCTCTCCCGCGGCCACTTGAGGCTGGTGTGCATGACGCGCCGCTGACGGCACCACCACCGCGGCATTTTGCTCCTTCCGGTACCTCGCCACCGGTTTCTGGTACAAGGCGTTCATTTGCATGCACATCGTGTTCGGCACCGCCTGTTTCCGGGGCTTTTCCTTCTCTTGGCCTTGACGTGAAGCCCGTCTTTCTGCCGCCCCCCCCTCTGTCAATTAAAATTGTGCGCGGCCCGCTTAGCTTCGACCGGAAGAGGTGCGCTCTCGACCCGCGGATCAAAACATGTGCAGTCCTGGGGTCGTAGGTCGGGATTTCAAATGGATGCTAGTTCGGACGGCTTTCACCGCTGGTAAGAACTGCGGTGTGCTGTTGAAGTGGCTCCTGCGGCCCCGCGTGCAGCAAGAAATGCGTAGTTTTTGTGAATCGCAGGAAGCGGCCCAGGCGGTCACGTCGGTGATTGGTCTGTATGCAGCCCCTCGGTCCCCCCGCGTCCCAGTGCTCCATGAATTCCAGGGCTCGGTCAATATCAGAGCGTCAGCATCAGGAAGTCTTGGCCCCCCTATCCCCCGAGGCGGACCATGGGATAGTTTTCCGGGACCTATTAGAGGCGAAGTGGTCGTATGGGGCATGGCACATTCCAGAAGGTCTAACGTGCGAGGCAGCCTGGAGCGCATGGCTTGGGCACATGTAAGCCAGCTTTTGTGAATAGCGGCATCGTCGGCACTTCCGGGGGGAGATGCGCTGGAAGGGCTCAAAGGTTTCCAGACGGCCAGGGTCAAGCTACGCGCCAGTCTGGAATGTCAGTTGCATGCTAGCTGCGCGCCAGATCTCAGAGCCTGGGGTACCCTTGGGTCGCCTGTGTCTGGGGTGAGATCCGCCTCGGACAATCCCGAAGCGTTTCCCGAAGGCCGGTCGAGAAACTTGTTGGCGAATGGGGCGTCTACTGGCATGGCGCAAACTCGCGCTTAACAGAAGAACAGGCGCTCGAGGCTCCTGGCGCGTTTCTTCCGCGGCCCACGCTGGAGCAGCTGGGCGGGGCCGTCAACAGGTTCAGGCACGTCATGGGGCTCGGCGTCGATGGGGTCAACCCCAGGGCCTGGCTCATGCTAGACTAGGGTGGCTGGCCGAGGCTCCTGGATATTTGGCTGATCCGGGAATCGGAACCCGGCGTCCCCTCAAAGTGGCCTTGACAATAGTCGCCACAGGGAAACCAGAGAGCTCAGATTTGAGGCCTATCGCTCAGCATATTGGTTCTCAGGGTGCGGGCTGGACTTAGAGGAGACCTGGCCAGGACATGGAAAGTGGATCGCGCAATATTTGAGTGTTTTGGGTTGCTCGCCCATTGGGTGTGACGCGGCTGGGTGGAGGCGTGGGATCTATCATCTATTTAACCCAACCAAGTGACGCAGAACGACAAGGGTCCCTGTTTCAGACCCCTCGAAGTTCGTCGAGAGGATCTGATCTCGCACCTGTACCTTGTGGACAACGGGAAAATCGTGCCGTCCCCATACAGCTCATCCTCTTGGCGTATCGGCTTTATGCAGGACCTGGAAAATTCATGCTAGTGCCGCAGTGCTTGCAGGATGTTCGCTCGCAGTCGCGATGGCAAAAGTCCTCGTTCCCAATCTGCTCAAGTCGCTGGCAAGACAACGCCCACCAGTTATGGCCGCAGCATGGCAGGCGACGCGCGCGTGCACGTGACTGGTGCCCGCAGGTTCGTAGGGGAGCGGATTTGCAAATCAGGACGCATCCTGGTTGCGGGCTACAATAAGCTAGAGCTGGTGTTGGCAGAGAAGAAAAGCTTTTTCGTTGCATCATCGTTGGAGCTTGCAGAAGATCTATCAGCCAGCTGGTATGTCTTCGCGTTCACCAGGAGTTATTTTGCCAAGTCGCAAGGCACGGGCGCTTATGCAAACGAGAAGCGTTACGGTCACTGCCCCCGAGCGTCCACGCAAAGGGCTACGACGGTCCTGGAAACTGCTAGAAGTTCAAGAGGGGTCCAAGGTTGGGGGGGATCCAGAGCGCTGGCCGCAGCCCAATGGAGCTCAGGGGTATCTGGGTTGACAGGGGGGGGGGTGCAGCTTCATGGTCTGAGATGGGCCGTTGTATACCGTTTGCACAGGCAGAAAAAACAGCCTCCGGGACCCGAGGTAGAGGGTCAAGGGGCCCCCCTGCGGTTGTACCTTGCGCAAGTTGTAGGACGCTGGGCTCGTGCGGTGTGGCTTGGCAGGCCCCCCATCTGCGCGTCCTTCGGAGCACTTTAGGAGGGGCGGCGCCAGACCCGACCCAGACCGAGAAACCATGGTCTGTTGCTTCCTCTCCCGCTCATGCCTTCCTCCTCTCTATCCGGCTGCTTGGGTGGCAGGCGACCCCAGCCGACCACCTCGTCGTTGGCGCAGGTGAGACTGTCGACTTGAGAGCGTTCGGGTCCAGGCTGGTCCAATGGGTGGCGTCCAGAGCTTCCGGCAGTCTGTCAGCTGTATTGGCGTTCGGAAATTTAGATGGCGAGCTCGCCTGGTTTTAACCATCATCTTGAAACCTCTTAGTGGAGCTCCTCCAGGACCCTGCGACGGATGATTGGGTTGAGCGCCACAGAAAGTTTTTGAGGTCTCCCATCTCCTGGCGGCGCTGGAGTTAGGCCAGCCAGGCTAGACGCGGCAAGTCTGACACGGACTCGTGCCAAGGTTGTGGAATGGCGCGAGGTGCAGTTTGCAACCGCAGGTTCTTTTACGGCCTCTTGCGACAGGCTTGGGCCAAACGTGTCTCTCGAGTTCGAGGCCTTTGACTCGCTTCCTCTCCCCCCTTCTCGTGGGCCTCGGGGCGGGGTGGAGGGTGGGTCCGGCCATCTGGGGCAGAGAGTGAGATAGAAGAGTCCGCCCGTTGACAGAGTTCGGACACCGCGTCGGTCCCTCCCTCATCGTGCCAGAGATCCAGGGAGAGCTGGCCGCATTTGCGGCTCTCCAGGGGCACGAGCTACCACCAGCCATGGAGAGCTGGCCGCATTTGCGGCTCTCCAGGGGCACCAGCTGCCACCAGCTGCGGGCGCCCCCCCGTTCTTCTCCCCTCTGGACTGCCGCCGCCGCCTCACAAGAATGACATTCTTTTCCTTTGTGCATCCCGTGGAGGCTATACATGAGGATCCATCCATGGTTTTGCCAGAAGGTGTGAACGCACAACCACAACCTTGACTTTGCCCGTCAGCGCAAGAGAGGCGCTGATTTTTTTTGTCCTTGCTGCTCTATTCTGGATGGACCACTGGGCCCGAGAAACCTCTGTCTCCCCAGGCCCTGGTGGGCCTCCCGGCGCCGAGGCGCGCCATCTTGTTCTGCAGCAGAAGCAGCCTGTGCCCTCGGTTGAAACCAGGAGCCCCTGGCTTTGCACTGCGATTTTGCTCGCATGGCGCAGCTTAGGCGCAGTTGTTGAGGACAGACGTGCTGCACTGAGGCGTCGTGCGCCTCTAGACCCTGGTCACACGGACTGGCACATATTCTTTTTTTTATGTGGTGTGTGATTGCATTTGGCGCGCGTATTCTTTGTGAATGACCGGTAGTGGTAATGATGGTGCTGATGCTTTTGATGATGATGAAAATGATGATGACGATGCTGCTGCTGACTGCTGATGATGATGGTGATGATGATGATGATGTTGTTGATTTTGATGATGATGATGATGCAGATGATGATGATGATGCTGATGATCATGGTGATGATGATGATGATGATGATGATGCTGATGATGATGATGATGATGATGATGATGGTGATGATGATGATGATGATGATGATGATGATGATGATGATGATGATGATGATGATGATGATGATGATGATGATGATGATGATGATGATGATGATGACTGAGGAGGATGATGAAGAGGCCTCCATTGGGGTCCAGCAGGCTGCGGCCCTGTCAGAGGCAGCCCGCGCTGCCGCTGTCTTGTGGCCTGAGCTAGCCTCCTGACCCTTTCGGACACATTCGATTTTGGAGGCCGTTGTTTTCTACTCGAAGGGAAAGGCCGCTGGTTCGATTGCTCTGTGCTCCTCGTTCGGAGCCGTGAGCCAGATTGGATGGCGTGGGCTTGTTTGAGGGCATGTTCTACGGGTCTGACAGGCACTTGGCTTGGATCTGGCGCGGGGACCATCCGTTTCGCAAAGGAGTTCGTGCCGACAGGCTTCGAGTGCCTGGCTGGCTCCCAATGTTGGGCTGGTGTAGCAGCCTGCTCTTGCACTGCCGCTTGCCGA
>CAUYUJ010007323.1:37500-47528 GCA_963575745.1 Prorocentrum cordatum
CCGCCCTTGGCCCCCCCGCGCTGCCCGCCCTGTTCACCCGGTCTGGGGGGCAGCCTGTTACACTTCCGTCGCTGCGCGCTGGTCAGGTGTTCCCCCTCGCACGCCGCCTGCCCGCTTGGATTGGGGGCGCTGGCTTCGGCCGCAGTTTTGGCCCTCCAAGGCGAGCCCGCTGCTGTCTACCTGACGATGGTGGTCTTCCTTGTTCCCCCCACGCCCCACCCTGTCCAGCTAGGCAGGGGGGCCGCCTCTCACTTTTTCCGCCGTGCACCTGTTCGGTGCCCCCCCCGCCTACCCCGCCCTGCCCGCTGGGGTGGGGGCGCTGGCTTCGGCCACAGTTTTGGCTGGCCGAGGCGCGCCCGCTGCCGTCCACATTGACGGTAGTGGCCGCCGTTGTCCCCGTTCGGCCCACCCTGTCGGGCAGAGGGGCCAACTCTCATTTACACATCGCCATGCACCGGTGAGGTGCCGCCCTTTCTTCGCCCCCAGCTCCAGGGACCGCCTCTGCCGCCCCGCCCCCTGGCGGCCATTGCCGGTTTCCTGCTCCTCTGGCCGCCCTGCTTGCGGCGGGCTCTTCCTGCCCACACGGGCAGCGGGAGCCCTCCTGAAGCCCGCGCTGGGCGCAGGCAGGATGTCTTCTCCCCCAGCTGCCCTCCACGCGCGGATGGTTCTGTCCGGCGCCGCTGCTGCTGCCCGGCGCCGCCGTCCCGCTTGAGGGTCTCTTCAGGCTGGGCTTCCTCCTCCATGTCCACTTCCTCCCTCCCCGTTTGCTCTCCCTCCCTCCGCGCGCCGCCATGACGCTGACTGGCTGTTCGCAGCCGCCGCGCTGGTGCCACAGTTGCCTCGGCGGCCCAGCATCTGGCTGGGCACACCGCGCCCGCTCCCGTCCTTGGGGGACGCGCCGCCATCAATTGTTGGCCCCAATACTGATTGCATCGCACACTTGACCCACTGGACTTGTTCTGGTTTCTGCACTGCGCCCCGCCGCCGCAGGGCCCCTGTCGCAGCAGCCGCCGCAGACCCTGACGGCGGGGCCAGCCGCGCCACACGCTCCAGGTGTGACCCGTCCCCCTGAGCGGCCCTCGCTCCTCCTCCCCCTCCTTCGGCAGCCCTCCCTCTCTTGTTCCCTTTTCCTTGCAGTGTTGTACAACTCGCTACAACGATGCCCCCGTTCAGTAAGCTCTTCCGCCATCGCAGTTAGTCTATTTAGCCGCCGACGGAAACAGTGATGTGGATGACAATGGCGATGACGATGACGACGACGATGCCACCGCTGCTGATAATGGGGATGATACTGCTTTGCTGGTGACGGTGATGACGCCGATAATGGTGACGACGATGACGATGGGGGTGAGGATGGTGAAGACGATGCAGCGGATGACGAAGACTGCGGCGACGACGATGACGGTGACGATGACGATGGCGATTGTGATGGGTTTGATGATAATGATGATGACGCTGATGATGATGATGATTGTGATGGTAGTGATGATGATGGCGATGGGAAAAACAACTTTTATACATGGTTTCGGTGATGACTTGGACGTGCGGTAAATTTGCGATGCTGGCAGTGATGGCAATGACGATAGTGTGCACGACGGCGTTACTTAATTTTATGATGATGATGACGAGCACACGAGGAGGACGCTACTGACAACGACGCTGGCGGTGATGTTGTGGCTGACGTCGACGGTAACCATCATGATGCTTCCCTTGCGTCTTGCTCTCGCGCCGCTGTGTTCCAGCCCTACCCGCAGGCCCCTGAGATGCACAAGGCGCGCCCCCGCCGCCGCCGTCACCCGTGATCGGAACTTGGCGGCTCTGCCGAGATCGGCGGTAAGCTTCGGTGTCTTTCGTCTGCCGCCCGTCATTTTTTAAATTCTTGGTTGGTTCGTTCTTGAGTTGTGTTACTGAACGGTGTTTCGTGTCGTGCCCCTCCTTCCTGCTCCATTCGTTTCCTATTTCCTTTTCTCCTCATCATCCGTTCTCCTCTTCCTCCCTCCTCTGTGTCGTCTAGGCAGGGCACGTCGGACCTTGCCTTGTAGCCTCACTGGCTAGGGCAGGGTGTCCGTGTTGTGGAGAATGGCGGCAGTTTGAGCCGGAATGTGTACAGATGATGATGAGGATGTTTTTGATGATGTTGATGATGATGGTGATGATGATGGCCACGGTGGTGATGTTGATAATGATGACGAGGCGATGCTGATTTTGACGATGCTGATGGTTATGCTGATGATGGCGGTATGGTGATGGTGATGCCCCGATGATGCTAATGATATTGATGATGATGATGACGATGCTGATGATGATGGTGATGGGATGATGATGGCGATGATGCTGATGATGATCATGCAGACGACGACGATGATGATGGTTGCGATGATGACGACGACGATGACGATGGCGATGGCGATGATGCTGATCACGATGAGAATGATAATGATGCCGATGATGATGCTGCTGATACTGATGCTGATGCTGTCGCTGATGATGATGATCATTATGATGATCCTGACGACGACGATAATGATGACGACGATGACGACGACGATGACGATGACGATGACGGTGGCGATGGCGATGCTGATGTTGATGATGATGGTGATGATTATGATGATGACGATGATGATGATGGTGATGGGGTGGTGATGATGATGTTGATGCTGAAGATGATGATGATGATGATGCTGACGACGTCGATGATGATGATGACGACGACGATGACGACTACGACGACGATGATGATGCTGCTGGTGATGATGGCGGTGATGATGAGGGTGCTGATGCTGATGCTGATGCCGATGCTGGGATGACATGACGACGGCGATGATGATTATGACGACGATGGCGACGACGACGACGATGACGATGGTGATGGCGATGGCGATGATGATGTTGATGATGACGGTGGTCATGGGGTGATGATGACGATGATGATGCTGATGATGATGATCATGATGACGACGATGCTGATGCTGATGCTGATACTGATTGTGGTGATGATGATGATGATGCTGATGCTGAAGCTGATGCTGATCATGACTGCGATGATGATGATGATGATGACGACGCTGACGACGACGATGACGATGACAATGACGACGTCGATGGCGATGGCGATGATGATGATGATGATGATGATGATGATGATGATGATGATGATGATAATGATGATGATGATGATGATGATGATGATGATGATGATGATGGTGATGATGATGATGATGATGATGGTGATCGGGTGATGATGAAAATGAAGACGACGACGATGGTGATGATTATGATGGTGATGCTAATGCTGATGCTGAAGCTGCTGATGATGCGGATGCTGATGATGACGACGATGATGATGACGAATCTGACGACGACGATGACGTTGACGAGGTCGATCACGATGGTGATGATGATGATGGTGATGTAGCTGATGATGCTGATGATGATGATGTTGATACTGATGGTGATGGGGTGATGATGCTGATGACGATGATGATAATGCTGATGCTGATGCTGATGATGCTGATGATGACGATGGCGATGCTGATGATGATGATGATGATGAGGATGATGAGGCTGATGCTGGTGCTGAAGCTGATGGTGATAATGATGCTGCTGACGACGACGATGGCGACGATGACGACGAGGATGACGATACAGACGAGGATGGCGATGGCGATAGTGTTTATGATGATGATGACGATGGTCATGGGGTGGTGATGAATATTACATTGATGATGATGATGCTGATGATGATGATAATGATGATGATAATGATGATGACGATGATGACGATGATGATCGTGCTGATGATGACGATGATCGTGATTATGCTGATGTTTGTACTGAAGCTGATGATCATGATGATGAGGCTGATACTGATGACGATGATGATGGTGATGCCGATGATGCTGATGCTGATGATGATGATGCTGATGACGATAATGATTATGATAGGGGTAATGATTATGATGGTAATGATGGTGATGGTGATGGGGATGATGATGATGCTGATGATGATGATGATGATGATGATGATAATGCTTATGCTGACGCTGAAGCTTATGCTGATGATGATGATGACGATGACGACGACGACGATGACGATGACGGTGGCGATGGCGATGGTGTTGCTGATGATGACGATGATGGTGATGGTTGATGATGGTGATGACAATGATGATGCTGCTGATGCTGAAGCTGAAGCTGACGGTGATGATGATGACGATGATGATGATGGTGACGAATCTGACGACGACGATGACGACGACGATTTCGATGACGATGGCGATGTTGATGATGATGGTGATTATGATGACGGTGATAGGCTGATGGTGATGATAATGATGGTGATGGAGCTGATGATGATGCTGATGATGGCTCTGATGATGAGAATGATGATGCTGGCGCTACTTCTGATTACTTTGATGCTGATGCTGATTCTGCAGCTGATGCTGATGCTGATGCTGATGATGCTACTGCTGACGACGACGACGATGATGATGACGATGACGACGACTATGGTGACGATGACGATGACGATGGCGATGGCGATGATGCTGCTGATGATGATGCTGCTGATGACGATGATGATGATACTGTGGATCATGAGGATGCTGACGATTAGATGGAGCAGGAGAGGGATGATGCTACTTCTGAGTATGATAGTATGGTTATGCTGCTGCTACTAATGACGATGATGATGATGATGGCGATGGCGATGATGATAATGCTGATGATGATGATGACGACGAGGACGAGGATGATGATGATGATGATGATGATGATGGTGATTGTGATGGTGATGTTGATGCTGATGATGATGATGGTGGTGGTGATGATGATGTTGATGATGATGCTGCTGCTGATGATGATGCTGATGCCGATTATGATGATGACGATGGTGGTGGTGGTGATCATGATGGTGGTGGTGTTGTGATGTTGATGTTGATGTTGATGATAATGATGATGATGATGATGATGATGATGATGAGGAGGATGAGGATGATGAGGATGATGAGGATGATGAGGATGCTGCTGATGATGATGATGATGATGATGATGATGATGATGATGATGATGATGATGATGATGATGATGATGATGATGATGATGATGGTGATGATGCTGCTGCTGCTGATGATCATGATGGTGGTGGTGGTGGTGGTGATCCTCTTCCTCTATGTAGACTTCGCGCCAGGATGGGTGCACTTGCGATACTCATCAACGTTCCTCCTTCCCCTCCTGCTCCTGCTCCTCGTCCTCCTCCTCCTCCTCCTCCTCCTCCAGCTCCTCCTCGCGGGAATCATCGTCATCGTGATCGTGAGCACGGTGCCTGCAGCGGCCGCCCAGGGGGAACCCTACGACGCTCGCTACAGCGACCTCTTCGCCTGCGGGGTCTCGAAAGGGGCGGGGAGCGGCAAGTTTGTGTTCTGGCTTCCAACGGAGGCGGCGGAGGAGCGGTGGGGGATGAGGCTCTGGCAGCAGCGGGGTCGGGAGCAACGGGAGAGGAGGATGACAAGGAGGAGGAGGAGGAGGACGAGGAGGAGGTGGAGGAGGAGGACGAGGAGGAGGAAAAGGAGGAGGAGGAGCTGGAGGAGGAACAGGAGGAGAATGAGCAGGAGGATGAGGAGGAGGAGGAAGATGAGGAGGAGGAGGAGAAGTCGGAGGAGGAACAGGAGGAATAGGAGGAAGAGGAGGAGGAGAGGGAAGCGGAGGAGGAGGGGGATGATGATGATGAGGAGGAGGAGGAGGAGGAATCGGAGGAGGAACAGGAGGAGGATGAGCAGGAGGATGAAAAGGAGGAGGAGGAAGAGGAGGAGGAGGAGGAAGAGGAGGAGGAGGAGGAGGAGGAGTCGGAGGAGGAACAGGAGGAATAGGAGGAGGAGGAAGAGGAGGAGGAGAGGAAAGCGGAGGAACAGGGGGAGGAGGAGGAGGAGGAGGATGAGGAGGAGGAGGAGGTATAGTAATATTGCCCCTCATGTCCTGCAGGATTACAGCATGGCAGTAACGGCGTGAGTTAGGCCGCAGGTTGATGTTATCAGTTTGTCTGATACTATTGGTAGTTGGCTCGAGTACTATTGTCACTTTTCGTGAATAAGCTCCGACCATGTTTCCATCGTGGCGGAGCCCGTGGTTCGCCCTGCGGGTTCAGAGAAGAAATGGCAGTGGCGGCCACTGCAGCGATCCTAGTGGACGCTGGAAACCACAACCCGAGTTACAGCGTAATGGCACCTGCTGGCCCAACGGGATGGTACAACCTGGGCACGGACCGTTTCGCGGAGCTGTGCAACGATGTTTATGGAAACGGATGTTTCAGGTACGTTATCACCGCTTTAAAAAGAAATTTTGACGTACTGCGACTGTTCTTCGAGCGCAATTCCATGCTGGTGGTGCATTCACGATGTTACACATGAGCTACAAGGTGAACGCCCTTGTGATATCGGTAATGAACTACGTCAGGACATAACCCCAACGTCAAGCGAACTCCTTAGAGCATTGGACCAGCATTGCCGAAACCACACAGTCCACTGGAGCCATAAAGGGTGTGGGAGGTGGAACCGGACCCGTCAGCGAGTAGGAGGCCGTTCAGCGGTTAAAAATATTGTTGGGTGACCAGATTAAACTCAGGGAGTGGAGCGAGAAGTTGCTGAACGCGTTCGCAAACGTGAAGCATGGATATCGGGAAGCCGTGAAATATTTGAACAACAGAAGGGAAGCCATGGGTGGGGCGCTACCCCATGACGAAAAGGACCGCTTGATAAAGATCATGAACGGGAGGTTAACCCTGAACGAATACACCAAAACGTCGGTATCCAAGAAGCAGCAAGGCGACGCTAAGGGGGAATGTGAGCTCGATGAAGACGATTCAATAAAGTTGGACGAGGACCCCTAGTATTTGGTATGCGACAACTTCGAAGAAAAGGACGGAAGCACAAGGACAAATCAAGGGTCTGAATCTGGCCATGAACCCAGACAAGCCATATGATGTTAACGACGTGGAAACCTAGCTCGAACAGCGGAAAGATTTGGTAGAGTCATACATGCTCGCTACCTTTGCTGTCCAGGGTCGCTGCTTTGCGGATCGTTATGGCGCGCGCAGGTGATTAGTTGAACGGCTGGCAGCAGGATTGTTTCAAGACGCCCAAATCGTGAAGTCTTCACACATGCCAGAGAGTCTTCACCAAATATGAAGATTCGGCCCGGAACAAAAGACTCGACGCCGACGCGAAAAAACAACGACTCCATGGGGATCGGCCAAGTTAGCGATGGAGATGTTGTGGAATGGGGCACCAATGTGAACGGGTCCGGCTACCATGGCGAAGGTGGAAATTGGTGTGCCTGGAATGGGGTAGACATGCGTGGGCACGGCGACGCGAACGATGTTGGCGCAGGAAAAGGCAAAGGACAACGTCCCATGTGGTGTGCTGGAGGATAGGGGCATATCGCTCGAGACTTTGCCACCAAAGGAACCGCCAAAAGAAAACTGAGTGGAATACAGCAGTGCAAGGGGTCTAAAGGTTATCAATGAGCGCAGGTAGGAGGATGCAGAGGAGGATGCCCCGGCACCGCGGGTTACCCAGGGGGGTTGCGTCAAAGGAGGCTACAAAGGGAATCCCGCGGGAGCTTGCCAGGGGGGTCGAGCCCCAGGATGGAACGGGGAAGGGCGATGGGGGCAGGGGGGCATTTGCGCCGATCAGCGAGAGGGAACGCTGCGAAAAAGAAGTGGCAGGGCCGCGTCGCGGCCCGCCGCGCCGAGAGGCGCAGGAGAGCCCGCGCAGACGTTGGGGCGCGCCCTGCCTGGGCCGGGATGTTACGGCATCGCAAAGGGCGAACCCACTGACGCGCGCGGAGTCATCGACGACGCCGCGGTGATGCGGTCAGTTAAAGGGGCGCAGAAATGGAGGGCGAAGCATCAGAACACAGGAGGGGGACAGGGGGGCGAGGTTAGTAATAGAGAGGAGGTGCGTGCCACGTGGGCGCAGTGTTAACTGCGACCGCGTCGCCCACTGGGGCAACCGAATCGCAGGTTGCATCGAGAAGGCGAGGGGTTGGGCGCAGAAGTTCGCCGAACTGCAGCTGGCGGAGATGGTGGGACCCGACAGGGAAGGTAATGAAGTGCCAGAGAGGGGCTGGGAAAGCGGCGCGGGCGCGATAGTTGTTGCCGTGGACGGGCCCGAAAGGCGTGGCAGGGCAGGGGGGGCGAGGGAAGTCGAGGAAGTCAGTGGTGGGATGCGTGGATTTTCCCAGGCAGGAGGCTCCCGTGGCGGACCTGTCTGCCTGAGTCCGAGTGAGACCGTGGGCCCAATCGAAATCCAGTCATCATGAATTTGGAGGCAGATTAGGAGTGCTAGGATGGGGGCAGTGATTCAAGTGGCGCGGAGGATGTTTGTCGGTGAGGAGGCTGAGGTGCCCGAAGAGATTGCGCGCGATCTGAGACCGAGCAGAGTAGAAGTTGGGTTGTGCCATAAAACTCATTGCCCCATCGAAGCTGGCGCCCGCGCTGCGATGGAGAGGCGGGCCCGGGAGGGGGCCCCGCGGGTGGAAGCGCGGGGCGTCGGGGCAGGGCGTGCCGGCGATCTCTGCGCGTGGTTTCGGCGGGAAGAGGGGGCGGCCAGGAAGGGGGCGGGGGCGGCCCGACGCCCTCGCGCACCGCCGGGGCCCAGAGCTAACCTGGGGCCCGATTATGCTCGAGAGGTGCATGGGGCCCGTTTTCTGTCATGGTGTTTCGCGATGAAATCTCATTCGCTGGCCGCGGGAGAGTGGTCCTCGCAGGCGTCGGGGGGGGGGGGGGGGGCGCCCATTGCGGCGCTCAGAGAAGCCATTGGAGCCTGCGACCTCGACGTAGGAGTAAAAGTTAGTCGGGTCGGAGACCCCCCGAGCTAATGGCGAAGCTAATGGTGGAGTCGCAATGGCAATTGGGATAGTAAAAGTCGAAGTTTTGGACGTTGAAGAGTGCTTTGGACGACCAATGCAATCGTGAATTTGGAGAGGAGCATGCCCCTGAATCTTGGTTGGCGGCCTCCTCTCGTCGACTAGTTCGCGATGTGCGCCGATGGCGAGGCGGCCCGCGAAGGGCGCATGGGGCAAATATCCAGCGAACCGTTGCCCGAGCTGTTGGGGCGCATCGTGCGCCTGAAGACTCCGCCCGCAAATGGGGGCGACGACTTCCGAGCAAGGTGGGGTGGTGGTGTATTTCTCTGAATGCGCGAAGCCAACCAAGAGTGCGTCGCGGGCGCTCCAGAGGGCGACGTCAAGTCTCGCAAGTTTAGGCGCGCAGGGTGCGATGATGAGAAGGGGGATTTGGACGGGGTTCACAAGGTGAACGGGTTGCCCTGGCAGCCGTGCCCGAACGAATCTGGCGTGGAATTAAAAAACCGTGTGATCTTTTTGATGGCGGTGCCCAGCAAATGTCTAGCGGCTGATGCCTGGCCGTTGGTCGTTCGAGGCATCGCAGCAGGGGGGTCGGAGTGCGCGGCCATGGGGCCCGCGCTGGGACGTTGCGGTTCGAAGCTGTATCCAAAGGAGATGCAGCCCGCGAGCCTCGCAGTGCAGACTGTCGAGAGCGCGTTGTTGTCGAGTGGCTGTCAGTGGCGAGGCGAGCCCAACGTCCAAGAGAGATGAGTAGCAGCGCGGATGAGGATCGGGCCCGTCAGTTCCCGACAGGGCCAGGATAGGAGGGGCCCGTCGGTAGACGACAGGGTCATTCTGGACGAGTCGGCCGTTCGACAGCGTCGCGAACCCGGGGCCGACGCGCGCGTGCCTAGAGACGCGTGGTTTAGAGCGCCAGCAGCGATTCAGCATGGCGAGACGCACGTGTGTATTTGGCAGGGAGCTCGCGAACTGGATGAAATATCCGATGGTTGGAAGGTTGAGGGTGCGAAGGGGGCTGCGAGGACCTTGGATGGGGTGGATTGTTTTCTACGTTATCTCTTGAGGTGGCGACGATGAACGACAAGCTGGAGTTACCCCGCCAATGTCAGCGTCGGTTGAAAGAAAGGCAGAGGGCCCTGGGGGCGACAAGAGGACCAGGAGGA
>CAUYUJ010007324.1:0-42500 GCA_963575745.1 Prorocentrum cordatum
CTCCTGGAGTGCGAGGCCGAGGTGACCGAGCACCTGGGCGCCATCAGTGCGAGGCAGACGGGGCACGCATCACGCAGCCTCGCAGGGCGAGCTTGGCTGGAGGCTCCGCGGGGCCGCTCGTGCGGCATGGCGCGAGGCTGCGGCCGCTCCGAGAGGGGAGTCCAGCGAAGCGCGTGCTCGACTCTCTCGGGACGCCGACGTCCTGTGAGGCCACGGTGGCCCTCTTGGGGGGCACCAGCGAAGCCGTGCCAGTCGACGCCGCGCGACTCTCGTGACGCCGACGCCCTATGAGGCCATGGTGGCCCTTTCGGGGGCACCCGCGAAGCCGTGCCAGTTGGGGCCGCACGTCGAGTGGCCATCAGTGCAGGTGCAGGTTCCGCATCGGAGTCGTGTGGATCAGCTCCAGTCGCAGCCACCACGGGGGCAAAGGGTCGCGGCAGCTGATGCGACGAGCCGGGACCTGCTGATGCCCTTGGCCAACGATTCGGTTCGTTGATGGTTGGTACGCGCCTTTCCTATGCACCGGCGGCATGGAACTTCGCAGGGCCCTCTCAGGCAGATGTCGCCCACGGTCGTGCGGAGTGCATTCGACGTCTTCCTTTTGTTCGTTTAGTGGCTATGGTGGCTATGTGCTCATGTGCGTTTCGCACTCAGCATTTTGATTGCGTGCCGCCTCTTTTCGCTCACGGCCGCCGTCGATCTCAGATGCGCGAAAGTCTCGTGACATAATCACACGCCCCATTCCTGCCCCCGTCGTCCTTCCATCTCCCTCCGCCCCTCCATGCCCCCCAGCCCCGCCTCTCCCCTTCTTCCATATATTCCCCCCCCTCTCGTCCTCCCGATCTTGCCCCCCATCCCCTCCATCTCCCCCGCCTCGTCCCTCACCTCGCTCCTCACCCCCTCCCTTCCCTTCTCCCCCCCCTCATACCTCCCCCTTCGGGCCTGTCCATCTCCCCCTCCCCCCCTGCACTTGCCCCCCCCCGCCGCGACCCTCCGCAACCTCCCCCCCCCCCTCCTGAATCCTGCAAGAGATTCCCACGACGCGCAAATCGGCATCGTCAGAACCTTCCCCACCCAAGCTGGAATTGGCCAGGGCAGGTCAGCTCCCCCAGCGTGCGCCCGGGTGGGGACACCTCTCCGTGTCCAGAGCAGCGTGTCTCCCGACGGATTCGAGAAGGAGGCCTCCCGGGGCCGTTTGAGGTAACACATATCAGGTGCCCGCCCCGCCTCGCCCGCCCTGCACGCCGCGGCCGCCAGGCCCCAGGAATCTGGGCGTACCGCCCCGCCCACCCTGCGCCTTCACGCCAGGCGAGCTGTGCCTTCACGACGTCGTGCTCGACGCTGTGCCTCTTGAGCGGCGCGGCAAACCTGGGGGTCGCCGCCTTCACCGGCAGTCGCGCGCAAGCTTCCCACGTAGGGTCGCGCGTCAGCGCTCTCGCTTCCAGTGCAGCGTGCCGCGTGGGCGGTCTGCGTAAGCAACGGCGTATGGTCGCCACGTCACCTCACGCAAGACCCGTTTCTGATCGTCGCTCGTTTGACTCGGTGGCGAGCCCCAAGGGGAAGTGAGAAGGGGGCGGGGCTTCTCAGAAGGCTCGGAGGACCCCCAGCCTTCCGAGAGTTTTTTCTAAGCCTTTTTCGAAAATACAGAACACCTCCCAGAAGGCCAGAGACCTTTGAGAAGCCCCGCCGCCTTCTGAGAAGGCTTTCTCCCTTCTCACTTACCCCCCTGGCTCACCGCCGATTCTGGTTGCCAGGAGAATCAGGGGTTGACGCGGGCTCGAAATTGAGCTCCGAGCTGCTGCATGCGGGGCATGTGACGTTGGCATGGCAGAGCTAAACATAGTCTGGAGCCACTCCTCCTCCTCCTCCTCCTCCTCCTCCTTCTCCTCCTCTTCCTCCTCCTCCTCCTCCTCCTCCTCCGTCCTCCTCCTCCGCTCCTACTCCTCCTCCTCCTCCTCATCCTTCTCCTCTCCTCCTCACCTCCCTCCTCATCCTTCCTTCCTCCTCTGCTCCTCCTCTTCCTCCTACCTCCTCCCCATCCTCCTCCTCCCCTCACATCTTCTCCTCCCCTCCCTCCGCCTCCTCCCCCTCCCCTCCTCCTCCTCCTCCTCCTTCTCCTCCTCCTCCTCCTCCTCCTCCTCCTCTCTCTCCCTCCTCCTCCCCTCTCCTCCCCCTGCCTCCTCCTCCTCCTCATCCTCCTCCTCCTACCTCCTCCTCCTCCCTCCCTCCTCCTCCTCCTCCTCTCCCTCCTCCTCCTCCTCCCTCTCCTCCTCCTCTCTACCCTCCATACCTGCTTCTGCTCCTCCTCCTCCTCTCCTCCTCCTCTCCTCCTCCCCTCCATCCTCCCCCCCCTTCTCCTTCCTCCCTCCTCCTCTCCTGCTCCTCCTTCCTCCTCCTCCTCCTCCTCCTCCTCCTCCTCCTCCCTCCTCCGTCGCCGCCGCCGCCGCCTCCTACGAACCACTCCGCCCCCTCGAGGACTCTGGGCAGCTCCCCGCAGCGCCGGCCGGGGCGGGCCCGCGCCGCCGGCGGGCCCCGCGCCGCAGACCTACAGAGATGCCCCGTCTCCGCTTCGCGGGTCGGCCCCTCCGGACTGCGTGGCGCGCCTCCCCCGCCCCCTCGGGGCGCCCGTGTTTGCCCGGGGGCGGCTGAGGCGGTCCCTGCGCCCTTCCCGGGGAGGAGGGCGCAGGAGGGCGGGGGGAGGAAGGCAGGCAGAGGTCGGAGGGCGGAGGGGGAGCAGGAGGGGGGTGGAGAGAGAAAATAAGAGAGAGAGAGAGATAAACACGGAGCACTTCTCGGGGGGGCAGGACAGGGAGAGCGTGGAGGACGAGGAGGAATCGTAGGAGGATGGGGAGAGCGTGGAGGGCGAACAGGAGTTGTCAGCGGATGCGGGCAATGTGGAGGACGAGGAGGAGTTGCAGGAGGATGAGGATGGAGAGGAGGGAGAAGAGGAGCAAGAGCAGGAGGAGGAGCAGGCGGAGAAGAAGGATGAGGAAAACGACGAGGACAAGGAAGAACACGATCTCCCCATCCAATGTGTGGGTCTGGGGGGACTCGGCCTCGAAGGGTTTACAGGCTGCATAAAGCAACGATGAATGTTTCAAGAGCCTTGTGCCCCCATAGGAGGGGTGCCAGTGGATTTTGTGCCACCGCTGCTGCGCCAGAGGGCCTCCCAAAAAAGAGTCGAGCGCAAGCCCTGGGCTCAATCGAGCTGTTCTCCTCACTGCTCCCCATCGTAATTATCCGCGTGCTCATCCTCAAGTTGTCCTTGCTCTTCCTTCATCACCCTCGGAGGATCATGACATCCTCGCGCTGTGACTAGATCATGACGGGAGATTCTGGCACGTTTCTGGTTTTTGGGAATCTCAATGGGGCCCTTGGACAGTCAACACTCTTCAGGGCGATAAGTTGGTCCCCAAGAAAGGGGTCCAGGCTTCTGGGGAGGCACGCTGTGAACACATCACAACGCCGGATGCCTGGGGAAGTTGGAGCAGCGCCGCCACTGGGGCCAGCGCCCCTCCACGAACTGGATATTGAAGGTATCTCGACATGTGCGCCGAAAACTTGCGAACCCACACCATGTACGAGGATCCTCCGCTCTGCACCATGACCTTGATCACTGTGGTGGCGTGTTGGTGCCATCTCTCCTTGCCTCTAATGCTCCTCAAGTTTCTCCTCCTCCTCCTCCTCCTCCTCGCCTCCCTTTCCTCATCCGCAGTCTCATCGGGTCGAGCCGTTTTGTCGCATGGTGCCGCGGCTCAAGACGGCTCACGCGCGCGCGCGCGCCACTTCTCCGAACACAGATTTCCCGGGGTGCTGCACGCGAGAGGCGCCAGAACATTTGTTGTGAGCTAACAGACGCGCCCATCCAGACACGACCCCTCTTCTGTCCCCTCTCTATGCCTCGCTGTTTCTCCAAAACAACCCGCGTTCCAGCAGAATTCATCAGAGAGAGAGGGGGGAGCACAGCAAAAACAACAAACAAGGGCTGAGCCCAAAGCACATGAGCACAAATGCCGTAGCGTCACAGGGCGTCGCAATACCGCTTCACCGCTGCGCGCCACGCTACGGCAGAAATTACGCTGCATTGCCTGAGTCCCGGTAGGGCCTTCTCCCCTCCGTTCCAGACAGCTTGAGCAACAATTGTCTCGGTCCCAGTGCTCTAGGGCCGCCCCCGCTTTTCCTTGAATATTTGTGTTGGTAGTGCTCAGAAAGAAAATACAAAAGGGCTATCAGCTCGCAGAAAGAAACAGGATAGTGCTGCGGACTGGGGCATCAGTTATCTTCCAGGCGATTTGCCCCAGGATCAGTAGTTGACAGTTCAGCATGGTATTGCTCAATGGGGCGGTGCCTCCGTGCTGCAAAGCATTTGAATTCGTTATGTGGCTAATGTATGAATGCGGTGTGCGAACTATTTGTCTCAAACATCGCACATTTGATACGTCGAGCTCCTTTGCTTCTGCCTAGTTCAAGCACGCTGTGTGCAAACACTACAAGAGTATAATGAGACGGCGAGCATTGAAGTTCTCAAGCTGCCTCAACTGCGTCAGCGCGGAATGGCGTCACACTCGCTTCAATTGGTTGACCCCCGCCCGCGCGGCACAGAGTCGGTGGGAGAGTTCAGGGCCAATCTTTCCACGGGTCGAAAACATGCTGCCTTGATATTGAATGCTGTCTGCTGCGCCCAGGAGCCGCCTGGACTCGGAATCTGCGCATTGCAACTCAACAAGCGGAGCGAATGTGTATCTACAGTTCTGCGCGGATCATGAGTTGCCGTGCCGATGCAGTTGTTGTGGGTTTAGTGCTGGAGCCTTTGTCGGTCTGTAACACATGGCACAGCCACACTCAACAGTATTCTTTGGGAGAACAGTACGCACACCAGATCATGCCACGGTATGCCGTACCAAAGGTGCAGACTGTTTTGTACCTGTTGGGTCACCAGGAATTTTTGTTTGTGAAACGTGCGGGACACATTGACACCGAGTTTCTCCAGGCCCCCAGAAGATGGCCAGAACAGGGTAGACAGGACAGGATGAGCAATACTTGAAACAGTTTTAGAAACGATATGTGAAGCAACTTTGACCAGTAGAAACAGTCTTCTCCACTTTCGTCCATCCTCCATCCCCTTCCCGCCCTCCCCCCGTATGCGTCCTCCCTCCTCCTTCCTTCTCCCCCCACCCCCGCCTCCTCCTCACTCGCCCCCTCCTTCCCCCTCCTATCCCCTCCCTATGACTCCTCCCAGACGCGTCCAGAGGCCACTGGACGTCTTCAGGGTCCTCCCGAGTTCTCTAGATGCGTCCAGAGGCCCCAAAAGGCCCAAGCATTGTCAAATACCTCGGTCCTCGATCGTCTCTCCCCTCCATGCCCCCCTCCTCCCACAAGGGCACCTTCCGAACATGCTGGATGACCATTGGGAACAGAAGGCACACTGTGAGAACTGTCTGCCTCGTTGTCCTCGTCCTCCCTCCTCCTCTCTCAGCCCGTCTCCCCCTTCCTCCTTTGGGGAAAGGTTCGCTGGAACCGAATCGGCAACACCTTCGATCGAATCTGAGGGGCAGTTGTTGGTTGATGTCGCCGCCGCTCTACACATCATCTCCTTCGGAGCGAAGCGCCAAAGAAAACAGCCTCCTCCATCAAGCGGCGATTCTATCCAGATCCATGCCCTTGCGGTCTGCAGTCCGAGGCGCGATCCTGTAGATACGCGATCCCCTGGACACGTTCCGCGCGGGACATGCGCGCAAAGCCACCCTGCGTCCACGGGATCGCGGCCGAGGGGTCCAGACCGTAGGGCCGTGGTCTCGGACACGTCTACCGCCACCTTTTTTTCAGCCGTGGCCGCACGTAACGTAGGAGTGTGTGTGCGTGTGTATGGGAGAGCATTCGTGCACGTGATTGTGATTGTGCGCGTGCTTGCTTGGTTGTTTCTTTGTTTGTTTGTTTGTGTGTGTGTGGCTGGTTGTGTCTCTCTCCCTCGCTCTCTCTCTCTCTCTTTCTCTCTCTTCCCCCCTCTCTCTCTCGCGCTCTCCCAGGTGTGCACGTCCGCGTATGTGTACCCACCTGGACAGCCTGGGCGCTCCCCCCACACCCGGCCGGGGCCCTCCTCCCGCTGCCGCCACGGGCGCCTCCTCGCCGACGTGGGCCCCCCGCGCCCCGGCCCACGGGCGCCTCCTCCCGCCGTCGCCCCCTCGGTTGGCCGCGCCGGCCGGGCGGGGCCCCCGCGGGCGGGCCCCCGCGCGCGGGGGGGGGCGGGCGCGCCGCGCGCGCCGCCGCCTGGCGCCGCCGCTCTCGGGCCCCCGTCGGGGGGGCGGCGGCGTCGTGGGCGTCGCCGCGGTGCTCGTCGCGTCGGTCGTCGTCGCGTCGACCATCGTCGCGCCGGTCGTCGCCGTCGGCGTCGGTCGTCCATGGGGGGGTGGGAAGGGGGAATGGCGGGAGGGGAGGAGGGGGGAGCAGGGGGGGGGGAGGGAGTTGGGGAGCAGAAGGGAAGGAGGAGGACGGAGGAGGAGGGGGAGGAACGAAGAGGAGGAGGGGGAGGAGGAGGAGGAGGAGGAGGGAGGAGGAGGAGGAGGAGGAGGAAGACGAATCATCGAGGATGTGGAGCAGGAGGAGGAGGAGGAGGAGGAGGAGGAGGAGGAGGAGGAGGAGGAGGAGTGGGGAGGGAGCAGGGGGAGAATTGAGGAGCGAGGAGCGAAGAGGGAAGAGGAGACACATGATGAGGAGGAGGACGCACGATGAGTAGGAGGATGAGGAGGATATGACCGAGGAAGGAGGAGGAAGAGGAGTGGGAACGACCAGTTCAATCCCAGGATGCATCAACGGTGTTGCAATTATCCCCTCGTCCGAGGTCCTTCTTCGTAAGTCCTTGCAGTAAGTGATTGTCTTTGCGGGAAGTGCCCCATTGAAAGGCAAACAAGTTTGCCAATCTGTTTTCGACGCTTTGCTACTGTATGCTTTTACCCGCTTCTTCCGAACGATGGGTATCCCCTCCTTGTCTTCATCGTCGGTCTCCGCATTTTCCGCGACGACTTGGGGTCGTTGTTTTGTTGATGGCAGGGCAGCGCGGCTGGGATCCACAGCGGGAAGTCCAGGAATGGAGCGGTTTGGGCCCGTCCATTTCGGCGAGATTGACCCCTCAGTGCGGTCCAATAATTCGGTGTGGAAAGACGTGTTTTTCTGCGGCGTCGAGTGGTGGTCGATGAGCACCTCCTGGGGCATCGCGAAGATGCGCTCTTTGCCCGGCCAGCACAGGGCCGGGAGCGGATCTTCGGGAGGCCCCGGCATATGAGGATTGGTCAACGATGCACCGAAGCAAAACGCAATCAGACATGAGCGCCATTAGGCTCCAACACAAATTGACCCTGCTCCAAACAACAATCAGGGCATCGGAAAACGACATCCCTTCGATCTGCGAACAGAAACACTGTGCAGCTACAGGCAGCCTCACTACGACAGCCTGCAACGCTCGCGCATGCACACGAGCGAAACCGCCACCGTGACACACATATCACGTTAGGGCGCGGTACAGTCTTGATTTGAGCCCTCCGTTTAAACACACACACACACATTGAGACAGAAAGAGAAACATAATGGTAGGAAGGTAGGAAGGCAGGAAGGTAGGAAGATAGGAAGGTAGGAGGGGATGGGAAGCTGCACGGGGCGGCGAACTGCAGAAATGCGCATGGATGGGTCAGGCGGCGCCGCCTTCAGCATAACGAAGCCGCGGGCCTAGCGATCTGCCTAGCTTGCTCTCCATCCCTCCTTTCCCCCTCCCTCTCTCGCGCCCTTTCCTGCTTTCCCCTCACCCCCCCCTCCCGCCCCTTCCTCTTCCTCCCTTCCCCTTCTTCAGCTGCATGCATCAAGCGCAGCCGCCTCAGCGACACGACTAGAAAGGAGGGAAGACCCACCCCCGTGCCCCACTGGCAAGAGGAGGCGCACCAGTGCGCCACCTGGTCCGAAGCTGCACCAGAGGGTCAGCCTGAACCAGGCGCAGGCAAGTGGCAGGCCCCCCCCCCTTATAGTGAGCGGCTTGAATAAGGAAGGCTTACTTTTCAAACGGGGCTCGGGCGTTCCATAGGCTTGTAAGCATCATTTATCTTTACTTATGCGTCTTTGTTATCTATCGTTCCTTATGCGTTACTCCTTGGAATAATGGGCTTCGTTCCTTACTGATCGTTCCTTAGGTCAGGCCGATAACTGTACCTCTCTCTCTCTCTCTCTTTTTGCTGGCGCAGTCCCTTCCCCGTCCCTATTCTGGAGGCGCGCTTCCCGCTGCCCGCAGTGGCCACCTGGGCAGCAGCCACCCAGAGGCCCCGGCGCCAGGCGCCAGTTCCTCGGCTCGGCAGCCCCAGGCATCGGCTCGAGTACGTCCCTCCCTGGACGGGAGATGAACGCTGCAGCGCGGCACAGGCGGACGCGTTACCTCAAGGGTATCCCAGGTGCGGCGAAGATGCTGTGATACTCGCTAGCTGGTCGATATCACGCTGTGCATCCATACCCGGGCGCCTGTTGCCACACAGGCCAGTGGGCAGCGTTGCGTTGCCACCCGACTGCGCTGCACTCAACACGCACGGGACGAAATCGGCTCGAGTATTGGCTCACCTGCTTCAGGTTGGCCCTCGCGTCACTCTGGCTCTGTTTGGCGCATTGTCCCCGGACCCCCCCCCGGCCAAGGAAGGGAACAAAGGGAAGGGGAAACCTTTCGAGTCTATTTACTTTACGCAGGAGGAAGAGATGCAGGAGGAGGAGGAGGAGGAGGAGGAGGAGGAGGAGGGGGAGACGAACGAGAAGGAGACGGAGAAGGTGGGAAAGGGAAGGAGGCACGGACGAGAAGAACAACCCACTCCACACGCCGACAGGGTCGGCGGAATTCTTTCGCCGTCGTCGCCGCCAGCGCTGTCGCCGCCGCCGCCGCAACGGTCGCCGCCGTCGCCGCCAGCATCTCCAGAGATCCGACGTCGTGTGTCTTTTCGCAGCTTAACTTGGCTCTCAAGAGGTCCAGTGGGGCTCCAGAGGCAGAAAACTGGCAAACAGAAATCCGCCTTGATCTGTTTCACGACACGAGGGTGTCAGCGTCGGCGTCTTCGTCGCCGTAGCCATTGCGTCGCCAGCCTGGGAAGGACCTCCCGCCGCCGTCGTCCCCTCGGCTGCTGTTCTGCCGCCGACACGGCCGCCTCCGCCACCATTGGGCACCCTCGAAATGGGTACAGAAAGTATGGGCACGAAGACCGACAGCAGTTCCTGCCCACGCCGTCTATCTGTTGTCCATTTGAGGCAGAAGGCCGCCTGCCCAACAGCGGCCGCGGTCGGTTTTGGACCACATCTGCTGTGGTCGGGAATCGCACCCGGTCCACTCCCGTCCTGCCCACTCCGGGCGTCCAGCACCACGGCCGTCGCCGTCGCCGGCGGCGTTGCCCTCTGCGCCCTCGTCGCCGTGGCCGCGGCCGTCGTCGGTCGGCCACGCGCGGAGGGGGGTGCGGGGAGGGGGGAGGGCTTCTCAGAAGCGCCCCTGGTTCTCAGAGGGCGCTGGCCTTCTCTACGGATGTCGGGCCGGCACCTTCTGAGAAGCAGGCTCCTCCTGAGAAGCTCTCTCCCCTCCCCCTATACCCCCTTGCGCGCGCCGCCAAGTCGGCTGGGCCTGCGAGGCCCCCACGCGCCCACCCGCGCGGCGGCCGGGCGCGGCGGCCGCGGCGCTGCCGGCCCCCGCTGCTCGCGGGCCTCTGCTGCCTGGCGCCGGGCCGCGCCGCCGCCGCGGCGCACGGCGGCCTGCGCGGCGCGGGAGGCCTGGGCGGCGGGCGGCGGTCAAGCAGTGGCGAAGCGTTCTGGCTCGCCTATAGGCCCAGCAAAGAATGTTTCAAGAACCTGTGGGTTGCACGAGATGTTCCAAACACCGGGTTGACGTTCTAAGGACAGTGGCTTTGTTCCAAGAGCACTTGGGGTTCTAGGAACATGTCGTGCCATAGGCCTATAGGAATGCCAGGACGGTCGATCTCTGCTCAGGGCGGGCGAGCCTGGGAGCTGCGTGCGGTCGTCGGCTGCGCGCAGGGGTGGCCCTTCGCTGGAGTGGCCTCTTGGGTGCGGGCACACGGTGGCGGCGCGCAGAGGGGGCAGGGGGAGGGGGGAAGGCTTCTGAGAAGCACGCCCCTGCTGCTTAGACGGCGCGGGCCGTACCTGTAGATGCAGGGCGGGTGCCTTCTAAGAAACTGTGCGCGCCGCCGATCATGAAGATCCCCCGATCGCCGAACGCGAAGCGGTAGCATCTGCTTGCGCGCCCAGGTTTGGCCACCCCGCGTCCCCCGTCCAGCCGCGCATCAGGGGTCCTTCTGGCCCAGGGTCAACCCTTGCGCGGTCGAAGTTGGAGACTCCGCGGCGGACGTCGAGCGGAGTTGCTCGCAACGTCGGCGCCTCCGGTTTTCCCAGCATCCTCGACGTGCGGGGTGGTTTCCGTCAGCTGCGCCTCGTCGGGGGCGCTCTCGGCGGGTCGGGAGCGTGCCGAGCGGCCGCCATGGGACGCGAGTTATGACCCGAGCGTTTCTCCTTTCTGGGGCAACGTTACCCGTCGGCCGTTGAAAGTATGTATTTTTGGATTCCCAGGTCCCAATCTACTTTTGGTGCCTTCCCAATTCAAGAGTCGAGGGGTTTTGCCTCTCCCCTCCTCTTCAGGGGGTGGGCGGAAGCCCAATCTACTTCTGACGCCTTCCTACTTCATCTTGTTACCTACTTCTTCCGACCGACGTTTGGGGGGGGATGGGCTCAGTGGGGAGCGCATCGGCCCCCCTCCGCCCATTCACCGCCAAAGGGGGGCCGATGTGTAGCCCACCCCCCCTCGCCGATCTATCGGCGACGCATCGCCGATTCCTGGTCGATGGCCCCCCCCCGAGCCAGGGACTGGGGTGCGTGGGGGCCTCCGCTGGGCTTCGGGGGTGGGCGGAGGACTACGGCTGGGCGCGGCTCGGGGGCCTGGGCGGGACGGTGTCCCGGGGGGGCCCGTCCCGGGAGCCGGCTGAGAACGAGAGCATAGCCTTCGGCAGGACGAGAAAGAGTATGTTCTTGAGCGTTCCGCATCTTTCTCAGAGCGTGTCAGAACGCTCTGAGAGAGGGCCGCGGCGCCCTAGACATCCTCCAGAGCCGCCGGATGTCAGAGATGCCTGACTTCATCCTCACCCGAATTTGTCCTCGCTCGTCCTAGCATCGCCTGAGCATAGCCTTCGGCAGACTGGCGCTCCGCTCGAAGGTGGCCTGCTGCCATGCGGGCGGCGACCGCCCACGGTCACACGGGGCCTGTGCGGCTGTCGGCGGCCAGCGTCCGCGTCTGGCACGGCAGGCGCCCGCGCCGCAGTCGCGCAGGTGCCCGCTGCCTTTGGCCTCGGTCTTTGTCCAGGGCGCCTGGCGACGTGGCTCGGCGGGGGGGAAGCCAGTCCTAAGGGGAACGGGTCCTGTGCTCTGAGCCTCCACGGGCCCCGGGACCGTCGGAGAGCGGCTCGGGACGCAGAGCTGGTCCTGGGGGAAGGCCCCCGGGGTCCAGGACCCGCTTCCCTCCCAGAGGACCCGTTTCCCCCCCTGCCACGTGGCGCAACGCCCTTCCCCTCGTTGGCCGGGCGGCGAGCTGCGGGCGGCCTATACCCTGACCTGACCTTCCAGGAGGGCTAAAACATAGCACCAGGGCCTTCACGTCCAAATCCCTGTCGAGGCTTGAATTCAGGCAGTCCAGATAGGTGATGGAAAGAGCGAGGTACGAGTGATGACGTTGAGTTGGGGCGAAGTCCTCTAAGGAGGGGTCCAGGGGAGGGGCGATGCCCGGGTAGAATGGTCTAATGGTCCGTTTCCCTTTGTTGTTTTTCGAGTGAAGCGGCTCCCGGGCGGTTCCCATGGCCGTTTCTGCATATTTTTTAGGGTGAAGCGGCTCCCGTGCGGATCCCATGGCCCGTTTCTTGATGTTTTTCGGGTGATGCGGCCCCAGGGCCCCAAGACGGCCCAAGAGGGTCCCAAGACGGCTCCAAGAGAGCTTTAGATGGCCGCTAGACGGTCCAAGAGAGTCTCGAGACGGCCCCGGAGGCCCTCAAGAGGGCCCCAGAGAGGGCCTCGGGAGGCCAAACACCTTGATTTCCCTAGGGTTCTTGCAGGTTTTTCGAGTTCTCCCCTTTTCCGTCCCAGAAGGGCCCAAGACAGCCCAAGAGGCCCCAAATATCGTCCCAAGATGGCCCCAGAGGCGCCCCAAAGGGACCCCAAATTGCCCAAGATAGCCACCAGACGGCCCAGAAGGGCCCCAATACAGCCAAGAGAGCCCCCAGGCAGCCCAAAAAGAGCCCCAAGAGGGCCCCACGAGGCTCCCAAGCGGGAGGGGGAGGAGGGGGAGAAGGAGGAGGAGGAGGAGGAGGAGGAGGACGAGGAGGAGGAGGACGAGGAGGAGGAGGAGGAGGAGAGGAGGAGGAGGAGGATAATTAGGAGGAGGAGGAACGAGGACGAAGCCACGAAAGGAGGAGGAGGAGAAGGCGGAGGAGAGGAGGCGGAGGAGTAGAAGGAGGAGAGGAGGAGGAGGGGGAGGAGGAGGAGGAGGAGGAGGAGGAGGAGGAGGGAGGAGGAGGAGGAGGAGGAGGAGGAGGAGGAGGAGGAGGAACGAGGACGAGGCCAAGGGAGGAGGAGGAGGAGGAGGAGGAAGGAGGAGGAGGAACGATGACGTGGCCAAGGGAGGAGGAGGAGGAGGAGGAGGGGGTGGGAGGAGGAGGAGGAGGAGGAGGAGGAGGAGGAGGAGAAAGTGGAGGAGGAGGAGCTGGAGGAGGAGGAGCTGGAGGAGTAGGAGGAGGAGGAGGAGGAGGAGGAGTCAGGAGGAGGAGGAGGAGGAGGAGGAGGACTCAGGAGGAGGAGGAGGAGGAGGAGGAGGAGACGTAACACGCTCATCACACCAAGGTTCCCAAGAGCGACCCGCAACGTATCCATCTGTCGTTGAAAGTAGAAATTTTTGGATTCCCAGATTCCAATCTACTTTCAGCGCCTTCCTACTTCAAGAGTCGAGTGGTTTTCCCTCTTCCTTCCTCTTCAGGAGGCGGACGGAAACCCAATATATTTCCAACGCCTTCCTAGTTTATGTTTCTACCTACTTCTTCCGACCGATGGGTAAACATCTCTGAACACCAGGGCTCCCAACAGGAGACCGTTTCTTTATTGCTTGGGGCATGACGGGCGTCATGGCCCCCGCCCCCCCCTTCTATGACGTAATGCTCCCCCCCCCAGTGTGCTCCGGGCACTGCCGCCGTGCGCATTGGGATCCGCAAAGGTGTCCGCGTAGGAGTCCGCATAGGAGTCTGGTCCGCAGTCGTCGTCGTCGTCGGCGTCGTCGTCGTCGTCGTCGTCGTCGTCGTCGCCTGTGGCTTGTCGCTCGTCGCTTATAGGCTTATAGTCGTCGTGCGCGCGGACGCGGCTGAAGCCTGTTTCCTATTCCGGGCCGATGACGGCAATCATCTAGGGGGGGGGTGGAGGGGGTCGATGACGTCACGTTTCGCGCCGGCGGCGTATGGGAATGCCTGGGAATGACGGAGGACTGGTAGCGCCAGCATGTAGGTGGCGGTTTGCACCACGACGCTTGTGTACACCACAGTGCTTGCGTGCACCACAACGCCTGTGTACACCACACCACCTATGTACACCACAGCAGCCGCGTGCAACACAGCGTCAGTTTTGTGCCACCGTGCCTGCGGGCACAACAGCTGTTGTGCACACCACAGCGCTTGCGTACACCACATCAGCCGTGTGCAACGCAGCGCCAGTGTACGCCGCAATGCTTGCGTGCATTGCAGTGCCTGTGCGCACCACGGCGCCTGTGTGCACCACAGCAACCGTGTGCAACACAGCACCACTGCTGTACATAGAATGTGTGAACAAATCCTTATGACAAAATGGAACGCTTGTGGATTCCACAGGAAACAGTAGAACATAACCCTTATGGACAACGGAGCGCCGCTGGAATCTACGAGTCCTCCCGAGTCCGCCCGCGTCACCCTAATTCTTCCCATCTGCGTCCAGCAGGCTGCAGATAAAATGGCCGTCCAAGTTTAAGTGAACCGATTCAATCGACCATTATGCGGTGCGCGCTGACATGCGCACGTGTGCTATATCGCCAGCGCTATGTTGCACGCGAGCGTTGCGGCGTACACAGGCGCAGTGGGGCATATCGCCACCTACATGTTGCTCGCGTCGTCGTCGTCGTCGTCTCTCGTCGTTCGTCGCTCGTCGCGTCGCGCGCGCGGGCGCGGTTGCGGTGCCGGAGCCGCACGGCGGGGAGGCGTTACGTCATACCCCCCGTTTCGCCCTCCCCCCCCCCCCACCCCCCACGACGCCCGTCATCGCCGAACATAAAGAAACGCTCTCCAGAGAGTGGTGACGCAACCAGCTCTTCCCACCAAGGCTCCTCAGAGCGAACGGTTACGTGACAAACTCGTGCACACCAAGACTCCCAAGAGCGAACGGTGACGTAAACAACTCTCAACACCAAGGTTCCCAAGCGCGAGCGGCAACGTACAAGTCTCGGCACACCACGGCTCCCAAGAGCGAGCAGTGACGCAATAAGCTCCTACCACCAAGGCTCCCAAGAGCGAAGGGTGCCGTGAGCCCTCTCGGGCAGGTTGCTGGGAGGAGGAGGAGGAGGAGGAGGAGGAGGAGGAGGAGGACGAGGAGGGGGAGGGGGGGGGGGAGGGGGAGGGGGAGGAGGAAGATGAGGAGGGAGGAGGATGAGGAGGAAGCGGAGGAAGAGGAGGATAGGAGGCGGAGGAGGAGGAGGCGGAGGAGGTGGAGAAGGAGGAGGGCGGACGAGGGAGGAGGAGGAGGGAGGAGGAGGTGGAGGAGGAACGATTGCGAGGCCAAGGGAGGAGGAGGAGGAGGAGGAGGAGGAGGAGGAGGAGGAGAAGAAGGAGGAGAAGAAGGAGAAGGAGAAGGCGGAGGAGGAGGAGGAGGAGGAGGAGGAACGAGGAGGGAGGAGGGAAGAGGAGGAGGAGGAGGAGGTGGATGAGGAGGAGGAACGAGTGCGAGGCCAAGGGAGGAGGAGGAGGAGGCGGAGGAGGAGGAGGAAGAGGAGTGGTAGGCCTATAGGAGTGCCGGGACGGTCGGTCCCTGCCCAAGTCTCGGGGAAGGGGCCCAGCCAGACCTGTTTGGGTCGACGTTGTGAAAACATCAGGACGTCGGGGGTCTGGGGAGCGGGCTCCTGCTTTCGAAGAACGGCCCCCTTGAAAGCCTCCCCTTCCTCGGCGTCACCCCAACATACTTATACTATGTGTGCGTCGCCCCCCCAAGGGCGACGCGCGCACCGAGAAATCTTATTGTAGATGCGTCGTGGCGTGCGCTTTCTGGCCACACCGCTCGGGAAACGATATACCACAAGATGGGTATACCATGTGTTCAGGTCGGACGCGCGCCTCCAAGAAGAACATATAGTATCAGTATGTCCCTGTGCGTCCCACTTCCTTGGAGGAGGGCCGCCCCGCCCCTGGCGCGCGCGCCGCCCAGATCGGGGGGAGGACGGTGCCAGCGGGGGCTGGGAGTAAGTCGGGCCTGCCCCTCTACAGGAGGGAATATCCAAACATAGTTTACAACAAATCGTCTGGGGACGATTGTCGTTTTTATAACATTTGTTCATGTTGTTGTTTGAGCATTTGGGGGTATGTTTAATTTGTCGTCCAAAATCCGCCTGTAGAGGGGACACGCCCGACCTAAGGCTGGCACCGAGTTGTGGAGCTGCTCGCGCGGAGGCGGCAGCGCGGACATGGCGCACTTGGGCGCCATGACGGAGAGTCACCGTGTCTATGGTGACCCTCGGCGCACCGAACGCGTTCCACTACTCGCAAAATGCCTGCTCGCAAACGCCCGAAACACACAAGTGTGCTTCGACGCAATGTATCGCAGATCCCCCGCGGCGGATCCAGGCCATGTGCGAGCAGCTACCTTGCGAGTAGTGGAACGCGCTCGTCGATTGGCGGCAAGGGCAGGAGACCGTTTCTCGAGCGGGGGCTGGTGGCCGAGCCGAGGGCCGTCCTGGAGGGTATTCGACGCTGCCCGTTGCCACGGTGCCCTCTGGAGCTGCCGGCAGCCGAGCTCGTCTCGGCACAGCCTGTCCTCCTCCTCCTTCTTCCCCTCCTCCTCCTCCTCCTCCTCCTCCTCCTCCTCCTCCCTTTCCTCCTCCTCGCTCCTCCTCGCTCCTCCTCCTCCTTCTCCTCCTTCCTCCTCCTCCTCCTCCTCCTCCTCCTCCTCCTCCTCCTCCTCCTCCTCGCTCCGCCTCCGCCTCCTCCTCCTCCTCCGCCTCCTCCTCAGGGGGGGCCTCGGGGACCCCGAGGGGGGGGCGCCCCCAGGCCGAACTCTTCGGACGTGCCCGCCGTGGCCTCCCGGCGGGGGCCCGAGGTGAGGCCTCGTGCGGGGCGCGGCGGGGGGTCTGAAGCCGGGCACGTCCCTACTACGGACTGCTGCAGACGGAATATGCAGACATGGTCGGAGTGAGGGGGCCGAGCGGTCATGCACTGTCCCTGGGTGGGTGCGTGGCCGAAGTGGGGATCCACGGCTCGGATTCTGCTTGTTCTGTTGCGTCGTCCCCCCCGCGACCCGGCCCGCGACCCACCGTCGACCCGGCCCGCGAGGGGACCCACCCCGCGACCCGCCCCGCGACCCACTCCGCGAGGAGCGCGAGGAGGGGCCTCTCGCTGCGGGTCGCGCGGCGCGAGCGGGCCGTGCAGCAGTGGCTGTGGCCTGCCCGCGCCGGCGTGGAGCGCGTGCGGTGGCGGGCCTGCACGGGCGTTGGGCGGCTCGGGGGTGCGGTCGGACAGCAGGAGTCGGGCCCTCTCGCGAGGTGCGAGGTGCTCCTGGGCCCTCCGCTTTCGCATGCTTCCAGGCCTCCCGAGTAGTAACTGGCCAGAGCATCGCCGAGTGCGTTCCACTACTCGCAAAGTGCCTACTCGCACACGTCTCAGATAGGCAGGTCTTCCTTTCTGTAACACGTCGTAAATCCCCCGCGGCGGATCCAGGCACGTTGCGAGTAGTCCATTTGCGAGTGGTGGAACGCGCCTGTCCAGGCAGACCTGCACGGTCGTTGGACGGCTCAGGGGCGCGGTCGGACAGCAGGAGTCGGACCTTCTGCTTGCCTCCTCACGAAGTGTTCCTGAGCCCGCCTCTTTCGCATGTTGCCAGGCCTCCCAAGTAGTAACTGGCCAGAGCAGATGGGGTCGGAGGATCGCGAGGCATCGCCGACCCATCGGCGAAGCGGCTCGTTTTGGAGCCCGAGTTTCTCCCTCCCGACGTCGCCGATACATCGGCGATGTATCGGCGATGCGATGGGATCCTTCACCCCTGTCTACTCCGGCCCCGTTTGGGAGGCGTCTAAAAAGTCCGTCACATGATGTGTTGCGTTTTGCCTCTGCACGGGCGCCGGCTGCGCGGGCGTCAGATGACGAGCGAAGCTCATTGACACCCAGGAGTTGTTTGGATCATGCTCATGATGTCTTGTCTTGTCTTGTTGTACTGATCTACCGTGGGACAGCCATGCGCAGGTCTGGACCTGATCGTCCACCGTGGGACGTATGACTCGCATGTCCATCACACTGATGGCAGTAGTTCTGGATACCGATGTTCATCGTTCCTGGATGTGGACAAACGTTCTGACAACTCGCTCGACGACAAGTTCGAGTCGCATACAGGTGGGGCTTTGTATGTTTCCACGTTCGAGGTTGACACATGGTCTAGCCCTGCGTTGTGATTGCACGGGGAAACAGTTTGAACACGTCATGCTTACCCCTGGTTTGTTGAGGAGGCGCGCTCAGCTAGGAGAACCGATGCTGACCCGACAAGCAGTTGCCGCGAGAGAGTTTGCAGCTTCCGGCCTGAGCAGAGTCGCGGCTGCCAAGCAAGAGCGAGAGCGGGAGCCTTGAGAAGGGGGGCGGGGGATCGAGGAAGGAAGGGACGGAAGGAGGGATGATAAGAGGAGGCTTGCAAGGCCGCTCCCCAGGTTTTGTTGCCCTCGTACGTTCGGCAGACTCTCGTGGTCACTGTGTCTGATCTGCCTCTTGCGACCTGAGAGCAGCATCTCCGAGCGGGCGCCATCGTACACATTACAGTCACTAGGGAGGAGGAGGACGAGGAGGAGGAGGAGGAGGAGGAGAATAAGGAGGACGATGGACAACGAGGATGCGGAGGACCGCATGGATTATCGTGCGGAGTAACAGAGGAGAAGGACAAACACGACAAGGAAGGACAAGGCAGGATGATGGAGGGCAAGAAAGGAAAGAGGGAGGGATGAGGAAGCAGGACAACGATGGCAAGTGGCCGCGCAATGAACGACCGCATCCCGAACTTATAGTCGTTGTTCACTTTGCCTGGTTTGTCGAATGTTTGTTTGGTACGGTTGTTGTTGGCAAATGTGTCTTGTTCTCGCTCAGTGTTTTCTCGTACGGTTGTGCCCTTGCCACTTGCAGCGTGTTTCAGTTAGGGATTCTTTTTCGATATGTCTTCGTGAGATAGAATTGCGATTACGCACGCCGCTGCCCGTTTCCCACGACGCACTCGCGCACGTTGTTCAGGGAAGTTCGCATGAATAGCCATGTGCCTTGCAACACTATGCTATAGACGGCGCTTGTCGCCCTTTTCGCTTGCCAGCTGCGCGTGCCTTTCCTGGGCGCAATTCTCTCGCGCTGCAATGCTTCGCGCGGCGTGATCGGGCCAATGTTGCGCGACAATGCGCTCACTCATGCGGTCAAGCCGTCTCTGCGTGACGACGCTTCCTGTAGCGTCGAGCATGCCGCTTAGCTCATTCCTTCTTTGTACGCGGGCCCCCCGCCCCCTTTCCATTCGTCACGGCGAACCAATATTACGGAATGTCGTTCTGTTTGTTGTTCGTCCGTCGTTGGTGCATGCCAAGTTGTTGGGAGCGTTGTTCAGTTGTGTCTCCCCCGTCTCGCCCGACCGCTTCCCGTGACCCTCCCCCTCTATTCGCAGGGTGTTCTGTGGGTCTTTCACCGCACGCATGTCAAAGTGGAAGGCCCGGTCGCCCCGTGGAGGGGTGACTTCGTCTACGAACCATACGCATCGCGGTTATGCGCAATAGGTACGGCGTTTGCATTATGCCGATTTTGTTCGCGGCAATATTGCGCACCGCGACTGTGCAACGCTCGTCGCGGCGTGTTTTCGGGCACCACCAGGACAAACGTACCACGCAACATATCGTCGCCCATGGCTTTGCAAGAGTCGCAACATTTGATGCGCTCTTCGCGACGTTTTGGGGCGTAGTCCTTCGTCTTCATAGTCGCCTTCCCCCTTCCCCCGCCCCATGTTGTCGCTCCTCCCCCTCATCCACCTCATTATCCTTTGCTTCATCATTGCTTCTCGTGGGGTTCCCATGTGGCACTCCAAGGCCATCTTGGGTTGTATTGGGGCCCTGTTTGGTTTTCTCGGGGGCCTCTTGGGACACTCTTCGGCCATTTTGGGCCGTCGTGATCTGTTTGGGGGGTCTCTTGGTGTCTTTTTTGGCAGCGCCCGCCTCCGTGAAAGTCTTCTTGCTTTGTCTGCGGACCGGATGCAGTGCAGCTACGGTGGAGATGGCAGCAGAGACGCTTTCAACTCTCGGCAAAACAATTACTTCGCATTTCCACGCGGGGTGGCTAATTGGGGGCCTCCTATGGCCATGCCTGGATGTTTAAAGTGTGGGCTTTCTGCTCCATTTAAACATGGCGGACGTAAGAACATGGGCTTTTGAATAAATCATCCCTGGGTTCTTGATAGTCCCAAAGCGCCAGACATCTTTCGATTACCAAATTTGAGAAGGAGTTCTGGGGTCCCAAATGAGATCCTTCCTTGGGGGCCCGGCGGTCCCAAAACTACGGGCCGTACCTGGGTCGTCGCCAGTCGACAGGTCCCACAGATCCCGCAGGTTCCACACGTCCAGCAGGTGTCGCAGGTCCCGCAGGTCCCGCAGGTCCCACAGAGCCCGCAGGTCCCACGAGCCCCACGGGTCCCACATGTCTCACAGGTCCCGCAGGTCCCACAGAACCCACAGGTCCCACGAGCCTTACGGGTCCCGCAGGTATCGCAGGTCTTACAGGTCTTACAGGCCCCGCAGGTCCTACAGGTCCCGCAGGTCCCACAAGTCCTCAGGTCCCACAGGTCCCACAGTTCCACAGATCCCACAGGTCCCAGAGCTCCCACAGATCCCGCAGGTCCCACGGGCCCCGCAGCTCCCACGGGCCACCACAGGTCCCAGGTGTTTCAGAGGGCAGACAGGTCTCACAGGTCTGACAGACCCCCCAGGCCCCGCAGGCTTCGCAGGGCAAGCAGGTCCTACAGGTCCCGCAGGCCCCCACCATGGCACACAGGAGCCACAAGTCTCACAGTTCCCACAGGTCCCAAATTTCCCTCATCTCCCACATCTCCCACATTCCCCACATGTCCCACGGGTCTCGCAGGTCCCGCGGGTCTGACAGGTTCCACATGTCCCACAGGTCCCACAGTCCCAGCACGTCCCGCAGGTCCCGCAGGTTCCACGGGTCCCGCAGGTCTTCCCGCAGGTCTTCCCACAGGTCGTCCCACAGGTCGCCCCACAGGTCCCGTAGATCCCAGCGATCCCAGAAGTCCCACACGTCCCCCAGGCCCCACAGGTCTCGAAGGTGACACAGCTTCCACCGGTCTCACATTTCCAACAGGTCCCGCAGGCCCCACAGATCTCGCAGGTGTCTCAGGTTGCACATGTCCCACAGGTTCCACAGGTCACCTGTGCTGCTATCGGGGTGCTTTGCTGACGTAATGCTCGAATGACTGGGCGCGCATAATGGTTTGCGCTGCGCCGAGTGCAGATGGGGCAATGCGCGCGAGTGCGGAGCGCTGCCCATCAAATTTTGATATTTGTCAGTTTTTGCTTTTGGTTGTGAACTTGCAAAGGAGGTGGTTTCCATCGTGGTCAGCAAGGCATAATGAGGACAACGGAGGGAGGAGGGAAAGTGAGCGTGGAAGGCTGAGGCGAAACAGGAAGAGGGACTGCATGATCAATTGCTCGGACTAAGTTCCAGAGCCACCATAGGATGAGCGACGAGAGATGGCGGTGGAGGAGGAGTGTGGCGGAATAGGATGGAACTCGTTGCGTCAAAATGATAAGGTTTGCAGGTGGAAGATGAGGAGGAGCAGTGCCAGCGGCAGGATGGCGAGTGAAGGGGGAAGGAGGCAGACGAGAGGGGAGAGGAGGGATCCGGGAGGAGGAAGAGGAGTGAAGGTGCCAGCATAGAGAAGTTCATCTCGAATGTCCAGGACGGTCTGAAGTTCCAGGACATCATCGACGAGATCCACAGCAAGATGGAGCTCGGGAGGATAGGGAAGATGACCCAGACATCTTGTCGCGGACAAGTGGAGTCGGCACATGCTTGTTGTAGTTTGTGTTTCCAGCGGCTTGCGGGTTGCGGGGAGGGTGAGAGCGCTTTGGGGGGTCAGCCACGTGGGCGTTGTGGGTATCTCCCCCTGCGTCCAGTGTCCTCCGAGCGGCCGCCTCTCGCTGTCTATCCCTGTTCTCTTTCTCTCTTTCTCTCCCCCTGTCTCTCTGTACGTTCTCTCTTTCTCTCTCTCTCTCTCTTTCTGTGTTGTTCTCTCTCCCTCTCTCTCTCTCTATCGTGCCCTCTCTCGATCTTTTTTTCTCTCTCTCTCTCTCTCTCCATCGCTCTCTTATTATACGTTCCCACTCTCTCTCTCTCTTTCTATCACGTGTCGAACGGGCCCTCTTCAATGACGGCGGTTTTCAATGTTCGACGTGTGCGTAACACGCGTGCACACGCACGCACACGCATCGTCAGTTCTCGAGCCGATTGGCTCGAGAGGGCGGGAGTGGGGGGCAGCATTTGTCGGAACAGGGCTCGAACCAACTCGATTTGGATGCACAGACGGACAGGCACAATGCTTTATGCAACGCCGAGGTGTGTCGCAATCGCGGGTCCAGACGCAAACACACACACACACACACACACACACACACATACGCGAGATTTGGCGTCGCGGCCGCGCGAGCAGCGACGCAGCGGATTCAGGCCGACGGGAGAGGCGAAGGAACGGTGCGACGCACACACACACACACACACACACACGCACACACACACACCTACACACACACGTGCACACACACAAACACATATACACACAAGCACGCACACACATACACCGCACACACACACATACACCACACACACCACGCACACACACACACACACCCACACGTACACACACACACACACAGACAGACAGACACACAGACAGACAGACAGACAGACAGACAGACAGACAGACAGACAGACAGACAGACAGACAGACAGACAGACAGACAGACAGACAGACAGACACACACACACACACACTTTTACCACGTTCCCTCCGGCAAGCGTGCCTTCGCGCGCGGCGAGTCGCCAGGGCGGCTGTGCGGCCGCCTCCAGCGAGGCCAGTGCCGGAGGCGCCCCCCCCACCACACACACACACACACACATACACACACGCACGTTAGCCACGCGCAGAGGAGGTGGGGGGAGGGGGGAGGGCTTCTTAGAATCACCCCTGCCTCTTAAAAAGGCGCGGGCCTGCTCTATGGACGTAAGGCCGGCGCCTTCTAAGAAGCAGCCTTCTTCTAAGAGGCCCTCCCCCCTCCCTCCACCCTCTTGTGCGCACCGCCAAGCACGCACGCGTACGCACGCACACACATCGGGGGTGAACAGACCTCCTACCCTGACACGTCGATTAGCGAATTTGCCGTTTTCGGTTCGCGAGGCGGCGTCGCGGCCGTCGTTTTTGCGGGTCCGTGTCCGTCGGTTTCGGTCCCAGGCCGTTTTCACTAAAGGGTGGTTTGCTAAAGGGAGGTTTGTCCACCTCCGAACACGCACGCACGCGCACAAGTAGAAGTAATTATGCACACATATGCACGCATCGTACCAAGGTTCTGTGTGCAAGTGACAGGTGCAAACGTATGCAGAAAGGTCAAGATGTGGCTGCGCGCCGAGTTGCCACGTCAAGCCTATCGCCACTGTATCCTGTCAAGGGAAGCACGGGTCAGGACGGAGAGGCACGCTTAGGCGCCAAGTCCAGCCGATCGCCTCCGCATCCGATCCCAAGGAGCCTCGTACCGTCGTAGAGCTACGCTATTGTCTCTCGTTGCGGTGCGCTGCGGGCCACGTAGCTTCGTCTGCGGCCGGCATGGTGCCTCAGAAGAAAACGCCTCCGTCCCGCGCAGACGGGCACCACGCGACCATCTGCGCGCTCTCTCTCGCTCTCTCTGTCTCTGTCAGTCTGTCTCTCTCTCTCTCTCTCTCTCTCTCTCTCCTGGTCGGGTCAGTCTGCTGTCTTCCTCGCCTCCCTCCCTTTCCACTCCCCATTTGCCCCTTCCCATCGCCCTGCCCCCCTCGCCCCACCCCCTCCATTCCCCGCTCGCCACTTCCCATCGCTTTCCCTTCTTCTCCCCGCCAATATCGCCCCCCCCCCCTCGCTTTTCCCCTCCCTCACGCGTCCCTCCCCTCCCCCCGCCCCGCCCCTTCCCCCCCCCTTTCGTAAAGAGGGCGCGCGCCTGTGTGCGTGTGCGTGTGCGTGTGCTTGTGTGTGTGTGCTTGTGTGCTTGTGTGTGTGTGTGCGTGCGTGTGCGCGTGCGCGTGCGCGTGCGCGTGCGCGTGCGCGTGCGCGTGCGCGTGCGCGTGCGCGTGTGTGTGTGTGTGTGTGTGTGTGTGTGTGTGTGTGTGTGTGTGTGTGTGTGTGTGTGTGTGCGTGTCTGTGCGTGTCTGTGCGTGTCTGTCTGTCTGCCTGCCTGCCTGCCTGCCTGCCTGTCTGTCTGTCTGTCTGTCTGTCTGTCTGTCTGTCTGTCCGTCTGTCTGCCTGTCTGTCTGTCTGCCTGTGTGTGTTCGTGTGTGTGGATGTCTGTGTGTGTGTTTGTGTTCTTCGCGCGCCACAAAAGTCGTGCGGTGACTGACGGACCATGCGGTGAGGTCTCCTGGAATTTGAGGTCGCCGCATGCCTTGTCCCCGCACCGCTTCGGGACGACCCGTCCAATGCGACCCGTCCAACAGGAGGAGGGGTAGAAGGAGGAGGAGGAGGAGGAGGAGGAGGAGGAGGAGGGGGAGGAGGGGGAGGAGGAGGGGGAGTGGGAAAGGGAGGAGGAATGCCAGGAGGAGGAGGAGGAGGAGGATGAGGAGGGGGAGGAGGAGGACGACGACCTCGACGACGACGAGGACGAGGAGGAGGAGGACGCAGGGGGAAAGCGCACGGCGCCGCCGCCGCAGGGCCTGGCCGACGCGCTGCCCAGGCTGGCGGGCAGGCTGCCTGTGGAGCTGATGGGGCTGGCGCAGAACGCGTCGTCGGGGAGCCCCGCGCCCGAGGAAGGGCCCTCCTCCTGCTCCTCCTCCTCCTCCTCCTCCTCCTCCTACTCCTGCTTTTCCCTCCTCCTGCTTTCTCCTCCTCCTGCTTCTCTCCTCCTCTCCTCCTCCTCTCCTCCTCTCCTCCTCCTCCTCCTCCTCCTCCTCCTCCTCCTCCTCCTCCTGTCGCCGCTTCCGCTCAGGAGCGGTAGCCGACTGTTACCATTTGCCAGATGGGCCCCTTTTCGCGCACACCCCGCAACACAGCCGAAGGGGTGAGGGGGGGGATGGCGCTGCACTCTTGCTTGCTTGTTCTCGCTGTGCTGATCCGATTTCGCTGTGCTGCAGCCTGCGCGCCGACAGTAGACGAAGGGGCAAACATTGTGGAAACACCCGTCTTTCGCAGAGGGAAAGGATGGTGCGCAATGTGACGTGCAGTCCGTTGTATGCAGGCTACGACAGACATCAGGGCATTAGCAGGGAGAAAAAGTCGTGGGACTGTGTGTTTCTAGCCTGTACACAACACAACGCGGAGCTGGATTATCCGAGTGTGCACGTACAGCTGAACCACCACTGGGGCATAAGGAGAGGGCAGCACACGACTAATGGCTGTGGGGTATCCACACTGATGGGGAATGGCCATCCGGAGGCATCCTTCAGAGACGTATACGACCCTCCGAAGGCGATCCAGGGGCGCGCAGGGGCAATTCGTAGTGGCATTGCACAAGAGGGTCTACTGATGGCGGCGGTCTATTCCGCCCTCGTGACGAACAAATGGAGTGAAGAGACCGCTGAACGTATGTGCAGCTGGCCGGACGGTCTGTATGATAGAATAGGGGTACGGGTTTCTCTGCTGGTGGGAGGGTGCACGAACTGATTTCGGCCTAGCCAGGGACGATACAGGGGTTATGGGCAGCACGAATGGGAGAGACATCGGACGCTACTACCCAAGGTGTGAAAACACGAACGGCAAAGGTTTGAGGCAATTCTGTGCAGACAGTCGCTTGTTCATGCCCAGCACCGACAGCCCCCGGGCACAACGCACTTTCGGATCTAAGGGAAGGGTGAGGATTGACCACGCGGCTCGCCCGACGAGGGCACGGGGCTTGGCATAACAATGCTGTGTTTTAAAGGACGCGGGGCGGCGCCCCCAGGCAATAGGAGTAGGCTTCCGAAGGGGCCATGTGCCAGTACGGCTTCAGATACCACTGGAACTGGCCTCACGTAGCTCTACGCCCATGCAGTACACGCGGCCACTTGACCGTAACATGCTGATGCGCTGCTTTCAGGAAGGCGCGAGGAGAAAGGAGCTTGTTGTTTGCTCAACAAGGTGGAGGAGGCTGCTCAGGAGACGGAAGAGGAGCGGAGGGTAGCGGCTGCACGTTGTCCGCCTGATCGACTTGTGGACTTGCTCGGAGGAGCGGAACGAACCGTTCTACAGGAGGTGCTCCCGCCGCGAAGGCGGTGGATGCCCGAGGGGCAGCAGGAGCTCAGGGAGGCTCGGGCGTCGCTGCTGGACCAGGGGGCGCGCCCATAGAGGGAGGGTGGGTCAGGAACAGGAGGTGTTCGAGGAGGTTCAGGAGTTGTTAAAGAAGGTTTCGGCCGAACTCGAGACCAACAGAACAGCCGAAACGAAACGACGACGGCGTGATTTTGCCCATGAGATATGGAGAGCGCTTCTGGCCGGGATGGGCTAACATGCAGTCTTTCGGGTGGAATGCGCCAGAGGTGGGAGGCGACTAAACATGTTATTTATTACGTTAGCCGATCATACTGGAGTATAAAACAGGTGGACTCACGATTTGCCCGGGCCGCCGGGCGAGGGGGGCACGTCGTGCAAGGCGGTAATTTTGGACGACGCCCTTGCAAGATACGCGGCGGATTGCGAGGCGAATGGAATTCTCTTGCACAATGATGCAGAGACCCGGGTATCCTATGAAGAAGTAATTGCGAAGGTGCAAAAATGGGGGTGACACACAAGGGAGTCCAGCGACAACGGGGTGGTGCAATAGATTTGTGGTGTCGCAATACATTTGGGGCGTGCAGTACGTCCCGGGGGGCAAATGTATTGCTGGATGTTCGCGCGCAGCACATTACTTGCAACGCAGTGCAATACAATTCTCCGTTCGCAATACATGTGCAATACAATTCCCCCGAATCTATTGCGCCACCCCCAATCAGCTGGACCCCTTTTTGGGCCCCCAAAAAACAGGGGCGGGCCTGGCCGAGCTGGGGGTCTCCGAGTGCGGCGTCAAATTTATTGATTGCCCTGGCGATTTATTTGAAATCCCCCGCGCATGCGATCGCAAACACATTCAGATGAAGCAGCTAAGCAGCTACGAGGCCGGAGCAGGACGAGGATGAGAAGGACGTGGGGCGCCAGATGGAGACGAGGAGGGGGAAGCGCTGGAGGCTGCCGGGAAAATTGGGCCGGAAGCCGGGCGAGGGCATAGGAAGGAGACGGCGCGAGGAGGAGCAGGAGGCGCAACCAGCGAGAAATGACGAGCCGCGGAGGCTTCGACGAGCTACGCGCCGGGCATAGGGAGCAATAGGTGCACAGAGGCACCGACTGCGCCGCCATTTCAGATACAACTGAACAAGTGGCTCATCTTTGTAAGACGCGCGCAATGCATGCCGCTCGACACGCTGCGAGCCCAGAGCTTCTCCCCGAGTGAGAACAACGGGATATTGGGCATTGCGGGGCGGAGGATCATGCGCAGTTGCGACTCTTGGGGGCTCGCGTGGCACGCGGGAATTCACGGGCTGGCGCAAGAGGTCGAAATGACCGCCGTGGGTTTGCGGAGGGCCGAGGTCCAGATCGAGTTAAAGCGCGCTGGTCCGCCTGCGACCGGCGCAGCGGGGGCGCGGGCAGGCGCGATTATCGCACGTGACAGCGAGCTTCGATTGCCCCAGCGCTTCCGCCGGCACAGGGCGCGACGTGCTCGGGGCTGCGGTGGCGAGACAGCGCCGACAGCGCGGCGAAATGGTTGCCTTGGGCGCAGCGCAACATCGGCTCATGGGCACTGTGGGGAATGACGGGGGAGGGGACTTGATCAGCACAACCAGAGACCACATGAGTTTCTGTTCTGCGCCAGGGGATTTCGACGACTGCCGTGGCAGAAACCAGAATGACGCAAACCGTTTGCTAGAAATTCCTTGTTCCAATGTCCAAGCGGCATGGGAACTTCTCTGCGCGTTCTATCATGCGGGATGTCACCTAGCTATCGGCCGGGGGGGGGGGGGGTTAACCGCGCGGCGGCGGCGGGGCTTAATCCCATGACTCAAGGACTGGAGAAGCAACTGCAAGACGGGGGGGGATGGGGCCTCAATCCCGGGGAACAATTGGGCAGATGCTCAGTCTGACGGGGGGGGGGGGGGGAAGCGATGACGAGAAATCTGGGATTCAAATCGAGTGACAGGGGGGGCAGGCAGATAATTGCGCATCTTGGGACCTTTCATGCGCGCGCAGGAAATTTGGGAGCAGAAGTGGGGGTGGGGGCCGCGGCAGCAAAAAAACATGCATGGAGGCTGGCAGGCACTTTCAGGAAGTCGGATACGCCTTGGGATGCGACGGGCATGGAGATTATCGCGTTCGTTCAGGTTGCTGCGCTGAGGAGTCTTGCGCGCGTGGTTCTTGAGCCGCGACTGACAGATGCCATCGGCGCCGCTCGCTGCGCGCGCTGGCTCAGGCGTGGGCGCAGAGTCGTCGGAGAAGGGCCAGATGGGCAAGGGCGCGCCGCGCGGGGGCATCGGGGCCCCAGGCAGGGGCGGCGTCGACCTGGTGGGCGCGGTGATCTCGCTGCAGGAAATGGGGCCGAGGCAAGACTGGAAGTCGCGAGAGCGCCATCTCATGCTACGCCTGCTCTACCTGGCCCCGAAGAAGACCAACGCGGTGAAGATGGGCCTACAGGGGGGGCAGGGCTACTGCGCGGCGACGTCGAGCAGAGGCAGTGGACGTCGTCTCGGGCCCCCCCCTGCCTTCGCGCGGTCGCGGCAGCGTTCGACGGGCTCGCCCGCGGCCCCGGACGGGCGCGCCAGCGGCGCGCCAGAAGCTTTTCAACCGCGAGAGCGGCCCGAAGCTCGCGAGGGAGATCGTCGGCATTTTCATGGCGAAGGAGGCGCGGAGCGAGGGCGGGGCGGAGGGCGAGGACATCCAGGTGAAGGCGAGCTTGCGCATCAACCCGATGGCGGACGCGGCGATGCTAGTCGAGCACGCGATGGCGAAGCTAGAGGTCGACGCGCCGCCGCTCGGCGAGGGGGGCGGCCACGGCGGTCTTCGAGCCGGCGGGCGCGGTCGAGGGCGAGGGGCCAGGTCCCGAAGGCGACTTCGCGCGAGACGCGGAGCGGCAGATGCGCGGTCTTCAGCAGCGGAAGTAGCCGGGGTTGTGAGGCTGCCAGTGGCATGGCGCAACTTGCGAGGTGGCGCAGCACGGCTGCAAGCGGCAGCAGTCACGCGCGGCGCATGCTAGAGATAGTAGAGCAAGTAAGAGCGCAGCGATCGGGGGGGGGACAGCGCCCGAGGCGGGTGGCCCATCCCCCGCCGTCGGCAGGAGGCGCGTCATCCCCAGTGCCGACGCGGCATCGCATTAGGGCCGTGCGGCGCCACGCTGGCGCTGCAGGCCCTCTCCGAAGGCATGCGCACGTTGGAGAGCGGGGCAATTCCATGTCGCTTGCAGGGGGCAGCTATCCTGGATGGGAAGCGAGGCGATCTGGCCTGCCGAGGCGAAGCGAACGCTGGCCCCCAAGGAGCACATCATATCTGACCGCCATCATCATCGTCATCATCATCCTTTCCTCCCTCCCTTCCTTCCTCCCCCCCTCCTCCTCCTCCTCCTCCTCATCCTCCTCCTCCTCCTCCTCCTCCTCCTCCTCCTCCTCCTCCTCCCCCTCCTCCCCCCTCCTCCTCCTCCTCCCCCTCTGCCATCCTCCCGCCTCCCCCCCCCCCTTCCTCTCCCCCCCCGCCTCTTCCCTCCCCCCCCCTTTTCCCGCCCTTCCTCTTCCTGCCCCCCCAGCCCCTCCTCTCCGTAACAAGTTTGGTTTGAGCCATTTTGTCTACAGTCATGTTGGCCCAAGCGCGGGCGCCGGTGGTCCGCGGCAGGCGCGGCTGCTCAGTCTGGCAGCGATTTCCTCCGGCATTCACCGCGGGGCTTGCGCCCCCGCTCAGCAGTCGCCGGACATTCGCATCGCGCCAGCCAATCCGCATCTCGAGGCCACGCGGGGCCCAAAGGAAGGACGACGCGTTCGCCCATCGGACCCGTCGGGAAGGCCATCGAAGAAAGAAAAGAAACACAGCCGCCGCTGCTCAGCTGATCGAGATCGGGATCGCCGTGGGCAGGCTGATGGCGGAGATTCGGCCCCTGCTGCTGCGCCGCCGCGGGTCCGAGACCTGCTCGAGGGGCTCGACGCCGCCGGGCGGGTGGCCGACGTCGACGGCGCGCTGGCGGAGGTCAACCACGAGCTCGCGAGCCAGGGGGTCGCCATCGACGCGCTCGCGGAGCGCGCGAAGACTCGGAGCTCTGTCGCAGGGGGCGCTCGACAGGGCGTTGGCTGCTGCGGCCCGTGTCAGAGCACAGGCGAAGTTCACCAACTTTGACAGCGCGGTCGCAAATCTTCAGGTGAATCGTCATTCGCCTCGCTCAACGGTTACCAACGGTTACCGGAAGTGCCCCAGGATGATTTTGCGATACGATTTCGAGCCTCAACACGAGGTTTGCCAGGGCGCGGCGTTGGATCGGCTTGTTTCCGTGCAGTTGGATTGGCGCGCGAAGGCAGCTGCGCTGGAATGCAGCAGTTGGCCCTCCGCTCTCACTGCTGAACTAAAGGCTGCCGCCAAAGCTGGCATTTCTGGGGTCAGGGGGCGTTGCTCCGTCGGCATCGAAACCGAGGAGTTCGCGTGCAAATTCAACGACCTCGCCGCGAGGGTGGACATCTCGTGGCGGGGCCCTCGCATCGGCGCCCTTTCGGTGATGCGATCTCGGGTCGATCTCGCGATCGACGTTCGAGCCCGTCAGCGAGCTGCGTCGCTCGCGCGGCGAGGCGCCCCCGGATTTCTCCGTTGTGGCCGGCGAGACCCGTTTGGATGCAGGTTCGGGGCGGGGTGGGGTGGGGTGGGGTAGATGCGTTTAAAGGCGCGGATTCCAGATCGCCCGAGGAGGTGCGCGATATGTTCTGGAATCGAGGATGCCCACGGGCAAGCAACACCCGCCACCCAGTCATCGACAACTTCCGCTACTGGAAGGCCAGGGCGGCAGACGCCCACCCCATGATCGAGAGGATTAGGGCCGCGCCAGAGTTGCCGCAGACTCAGACTTAATTCGCAGGCCTCGCTTTGTGAACCGAGCGCTACCAGTGGCCCAGGCCCGGGAGATTGCGCGGGCTTCTTCGCCCGGTCGTTATTTTCCTTCGCCCCCCTCTTGCCCTTCGAGCGTTGCGTGCGAGGGCCCGCTCCAGACTTCGACAAGTGCCCAGTCGGCGTGCTCCTAGAATTCCCATGCGCTATCTGGGAGCATATGGGCATCGCACGGACGTTGTCATCGCTGAAGTTTCCGGTGCGCCGTCATGACATTATAATGGTTCAGTAGCGCTCTGGGTGCGAGGGTGATGTTTGGGAGACTTGTATTTGGTATTTTTTCTTTTTCAAAGTATTCGACCTGTTCGCGGGCTCCGGGGCCACCGGGCAGCTTGCTCATTTTTGCCCATAATCGCCAGGCTCAGGATTTCAGCTCGTTTATGCCTACTCGCGCTGTCCCTGGTCGTATTTCGTCGGTCAGGTGCACTGCGACTGGCGGCGCCTCGGCCATCGCCCCAGCGCATCTGCGCCCGTGCCCTTCGCCAACTTGTCTCAAAGATGCCATCCGTCTTCTGGGAAGCGCACGTCCGGAGTATTCGGGGGCCACTTGGATCGCAGGCGGTGGCTCGCATCTCTCTGCGGAGTGCGAGGGGCGCCACGGGTTTAGAAATTGTCATGGTCGCCTCGCTGCTGGCCGCGCCGCTCGCTACATTACATCCACGCCCAACGCCATGGCCTAGCTGAAATCCAGCAGGTTGAGATGTCCCACTGGGCCGTTCAGGAAGATGCGCGGTGTCTCTTGGGCGCTTGCTTCTCATCCTTATTAGCGCCCCGAGCATGGACCTCCTCGATTATAAACCGATTTCTGGAGTTCCTTGGAACATCTCTCAGCCCCGAGATCCCAAGTGACCACGCGGCCGTTTTTGCCAGAATGGCGCCGCCCGGTTTTTGCAGGTCTCTCCCGAGCACCCTGAACAATGCCTGGAAGAGCGCGCAGTTCCCTGTCGACTTGCGTAACCTCAGCGAAGAGCAATACATTGATGTGCGGCGCGACCTGGACCGGAAAGACACGATGCACGAGGCCCCCAGATGAGTTCGGTTTCGGGCAGGGATCAAGGGGCCCATGTCGCCTCAGGCAAGATGCTCCTGGATATTCGCCTCCAGCGGGGCTCGCTGCGCTGGTGGGCAGGACGTGGGCTCGAGTGCCTGCAGGTCATGCCCGATGTGTTTGAGTTTCTAAAATCCAGGATCCATGCAGCGACAGGGCCTCCACATGTCCCATCGCGCGCTCGCTGACGCGACCTGGGCCCAGCGACGCGAAGCTGGAGTATCAGCCAGAGAAGCCAAGCTCGTCCGTCTCCGTGAACTCTCTGCTGTTTGGAGCCCGAGATATCGCCAGATCTATCTGCGCGCTGACTCGGATAAGCGTGGACCGCTTCACCCTGCGCCCGATGATTCAGCGAAGGTGCTCTCTGAGCGCCATGGGTGGGCCGGGGGGGTTTGCGGGGCTTCCGACGAAAATGCACCTTGGTTGACCCTTGCATTCGTAGAGTCGCGGGGGAGGCGGTCTTGGAAACTTTCGGGGGGGGGCTCGGGAGTTGGCGCGGAAGCCCGAGGAGGCGGCGCCAGGCTTGGATGGGGCACCATGCGCACATTGGAGAGCTGTGGTCCCCGAGTTCGCCGGCTCACTGCATTGCCCGCGCGTTCGACTGCTGATCTTTGGCTCGCTCGCGCGCGGCCTCCATCGCGGGCCGACCGAGTTCTTGCGGGAGGGAAAGGGCACGGGCTGGAGAGAGAGAGGGGGGCTGCTCTAGGCCGCCCGCGCTGAGCAACGCCGACAATGAGCTCATCGCCGCCGCGATCTGCCGTCCACTGATTCTTCTGTCTGCGCATGCATGCATACATGCATATATATACACATATTCTATAGATGTACACACCTGCATCTTATATATGTATAAACACATGTGTATATTTATATGTATATATATATATATGTATGCGTGCGTGCGTGCATGTTCTGTGCTTCCAAACGGTGCTTTCCTGCGCGACGAGGGTTCGAGCGCGCGATCGACGTGTTTTCTAAGCGATAGCGAACGACACCGAGGGCAACATGAATTGCGGGGCCTGCGTCTTTGACGTGAAGGCTGCTGTCCCAAGCCCCCACCGCAAGGGGATGCTTTGGGCCGTGCCACGAATGGGCATTCCTGGTTACATTCAGCAGGAGTGACTACAGCTATACGGCGACGTTGAGCTTTCGCATCCACTTCATGGGCGTTACTCAGCACTACTACAGCATGGGACGGGATGTCAAACAGGGATGCCCGCTCTGTGGCGTGCTCTCTGCATCGGTCCAGTGCGCGGGCTGCTGCTCCCTCGGGCTGCGCCGAGTCTTGACCCGCCGCACTCGCTCTTCGGGCACGCGGACGACCTTTCTGTTTTTCGGCCAGAACTTCTTTGAATCGGTGCCGCAGATCATCGAAACCCGTTGTTGGATGTGCACCAGGCGCGGGATTGTTAATGCACCCAGCCGCGGCCCAAAACGTCATTCCTCCTCCTTTCGACTTGCGTTCGGTCCGTCTCCCACGCAACAGATAGAACCCACGGGGCAGGGTGTTACAGATTTTTCAAGGCGGCAAGCGCCTAGGCATTACTGCGGGGCTGGATGCGCCAGCGAAATCCTGGCAGGCTTCAGCATCGTTTCTAAATTCCCGCCGCGCGCGCCTGAACCAGTTCGCTTTCTCCTTTGTAGCCAAAGCGCCCTGATGTGCAGCACTGTTTGCTTCGCCCTTGTCGGTCACGTTTGGCAGGTCCATTTTGCTGCTCCTAAAGACGCCTTGAGAGCCGAGTTCCAGTGTCCGCATGGGGCTAGTCAGAGGCCCGCACAAAGCGCACCCGCGCTTCCTTCTTTGGCGTTCGAAAGACTTCGGCTTCGACGTGGGGCCCAGCGCTTTGGCATTGCAGTGGACAGCTGCTGTATACAGACCCTGCCATCAGAGTGAAACCCCTAGTCGGGGTGGGCATGAAATTGCGAGTACATCGGAGCATTACGGGGGCGACTATTTCATCGCAAGTGAATATCAGAATTTGTATCGGCCGCCAATCCAAGCGCCTGCATGAAGTGCGGGCTGAAGTATCAGCTTTACTTTTCTGTCCGCAGGAGCCTATTCCGAATCTGCAGGCCAAAGATTCGGGTGCATTACTGTCGATGCACAGCACTCAGAATGTGTGTGATGTGCGTCTTCCTCGCCTGGCTAAGGTGCGTAGTGGGCATGGGCCCCAAATGGCCGACTGGCTAAATCTGCCCCCCCCCTGTAGTTGAAAACGCACCTTTTTACGTGGAACACAACTGGGAGATCGGAATGCGAGTTTGCTGAATGTTGATTGTCTGAAGCATGATCATCAATGTCCTCACTGTCAGCGAGTCGCGAAAAGCCTCTTCCCGCCCCCACCTCTCCTCCGGGGCCTTTGGAGACCCCTCTGGCTTTCTAGTTGGCGTCCCTCGGCACCTCTTTCGTTCCAAGGTGTCGGGCGCTGCGGTCGCAGTTGATTTAACGCACAGCACGTTCGACCATGTGTGAGTGCACGGTAGATGCTCGCACGCCGAGCTCGCAGTCTTCGCCCGCCCCCGTGCACTCGCCGCGGCGGCGCTTACGGCGCGGCGCGCCGCACAAGGCCGCGAAGGCCCGCTGAGTGGAGGGGGGGCAGTGCAAGGACGTCGTCCCTTTCTGTGCCGCGAGGAAGGATGAACCTGCGGCGGAGGTGCGCGGTCCTCTTCCTCCTCATTTTCCTCTTCCTTCTCTTCCTCCTCCATTCCGCTCCCTTCTACACAACTCCTCCTTGTCGCGCTCCGATGCCAATCGGAAGGCGGGCCGGGCGTTTCGCTTGAAATTTCGTCACCAGCTATGAACCTTCAGCTTAAACACTTGGCGAAGTTTTCGCAGATGGAGGGCGTGTCGTTTCCAACACGTGGCTCTCGCCGTAGCGACGCGCACAATCATTTTACATATTTGCAAGGGCTTCAAGGATTGAGGGCGGGCCGTCTTCAAATGTTGTTCCTGCCTGAGCGCCACACGGATTCAAGGCAAGTCGTTTTGAACATGCGGCTCTCGCTTCAGCGCCGCGCACAGTCGTCCTAAACATGTGCGACCCGCTCGGAGGGAAAAGGAGGAGGAAGACCAATGTTAACCCAAAACGGATCAACGATGCGGGAATGGACGGTCCCTCCAAACTCCTTCTTGGCAAGCCCCTACAACTATTCATTTCCACTGCGGGGAGCGCCCCGCGGGGAGACAACAGTTTGAAGTTCCTGAAGCGTGCCATAACACCACTCGCGAGGCTCCAACACCAAAAATCAATCCAACTCTTGCGGCGTGACGATCCTGAGTCGTGCAAGTAAGCAGATTATTGGAATTCCATCACAGCGAATCCACGTACTGTTGCGACTTGCCAATCGTGAACCGTTCCAAAACATCATGTCTAGTACGTGAACTGCGCGATCGCGAAACTCATGCGAATATTTGAGACCGAAGCACACGGCGCGAAAGCGAGATCCGCAAATTGAAAACGACCCGCCCTCCATTCTTGCAGCTGCTTCAAATACGCAAGACACATGTGCGTGGCGCGGATGCGATCACAACATCTTAGAAACAAGAAACGACCCGGCCCGTCCAGGCTTTGCACTCCTGTGAGGAGCTGGGCCCGTCTGCGGGCCCCGCGGCCCCGTTCCCGTCCGTCGCCGCCCCTCTCCTCCGAATAGGAGGCCCGCCTGCGGGCCCCGCGGCCCCGGTCCCGCCCGTCACCGCCGCCGCCCCGCTGCGCCCCCCTCCCCGTCGCCTTGCAATCGCAGTGCGTGGCAGTCGCACGGCATCGCACGGCGATCGCGCTGCTTCTGCCATCGGCGTGCGTCGCATCACAAGCGCACTGCGTCGCGTTGCTCCGCATTGCTTCGCGCTGCCTTGCGTCGCCTTCCACAGCTTTGCATCCCGCTGCATCGCTTTGCTTTGTCTTGCGCTGCTTTGCATTGTTTCGCATTGCTTTGCATTGCCGCGCATTGCTCTGCATTGCTGTCTATTGTTTTGCATTGCGTTGCGTTGCATTGCGTTGCATCATTCGAGGTCTTGTTCATTGCTTTGCATTGCCTTGCTTTGCATTGTTCTTCACTGCTTTGCATTGCATTGTTCGATACACTGGTGCCTCCCAGCGCCGGGAGGTGCCAGAGAAAACAGCTGCGTGAGCGGGTGGCAAGTCTCTTGGCCCATCACTGGGATTGGATTTTCATCACGAGTCGTTTCTTGACCTGCGCGCACGGCGTTCGAGGAGGGGGGGCGGAGGGAGCCAGGGCGAGGGAGGAGGAGTTCGCGAGAATTGAGAAGGGAGGACTTAGGAGGGCGGATGGAGGATCGGCAGGAAGGGGGGAGAAAGAAGGATATTGATGGCGGGCGCGGGGGGGGGGGATGGGGGCGATGGAGGGTGGTTCTGTAGACTGCGAAAATTGTGTAGTCACGTTTGTGCTAGCTCAGCTTACAGCGCGCTCGATCTTCATCCGTAGCCATTTGGTCTCCATTTCGATGCCATTTTACTCCGCTCGCATTTCCCGCCAACACAGACCAACCACGCAAGTGTAGGGGTAGTTGAGGAGCCACGTGATGAATCTACCACTGCTTGCGTTTGGTATGTTCTTCCCACGCTGCGCTGGTCTTCGCGTCAACGGGAGTGAGGATGGCAGCGTAGTTCCTGCGCCTGAGTGGTTCACCTTGTATGATACATGCGCATCGTTGCAAGAGAGCTGGCGCGACGGTAAACACCAGTATGGGGGGTACTGGCATAAAAGGACACTCGGGGAAGTGGCCAAAGGTGAGGACGAATGCCAATCTAGCAGGGTTGCCGAAGATGTTTGGGAATCTGCACTTTCCCATGTTGGTGGGAAGAAACACTTCCTCGCATCAGCAGATGAACCGGTCATGTCTTGGATGCAGGGGAAACAATTTCAGTCGTTGTTTTTCATTGGTGATTCACTTGGCTTTCAACAGTTCAGGTCTTCGAGGTGCATATTGGAAGCTGCCGGCTGGTCCAGGATGCGAGTGACTGGATTCGTTGCCCAAAATGGAAAACAACATTGGAAGAATTGTGGTCCCGTGGGGGTCGTTCGATTCTTGTAAGCATGAGTTGGAGAGCTTGGTTACGTGAAGTTCCCGAGTTACTCGATGCCAGCCTGCGCAACGCCAGCTTAAACGGCCGCGTCCATCCTTCGAAGGAGATTGTTGTAGTGGCACTTCATGCTCACTACAACGAGCCCAGCATGTGGCCCAATGAGCTAAAAGAGTTCAAAGCGTGGGTGCAGATCAAGAATGCAAACATTATTTTGCGGGGGCCATTACCTCAACATTTTAGTAAACCAGATGGTACATATCGAGGTGGGTGCACCCCCACTTCCGAATCGTCGGATTGGCGACGTTCAGCATTCCAAGACGTGATTGGCACATCGATGCCAGTGTTGCACGTGTTTGACTTTATCCATCCGATGCATTTCGCGCATGCCCGCAATCATGGAGATTGCACCCATTACTGTTTGCCCGTGCACCATGTGATAAATGCAGCGCTGGCAGCGCTGTTGAGCTGTCGGCACCAATGATTGGAGGGTGGATAGGAATTCCCTTTGATTTTGAAGCTTCAGGGATGCAATCTTGGCAGTTTCTCTCCCTCCTCCTCGTTCGCCCCCTGTCCATCCTCCGCCTCTCCCTCCTCCTCCTCCTCCTCCCCTTCGGTCGAGCCTGCAGGGTGCCTTGCTTCTACGACAGATGTGCCGTGCCGTGTCTGGAGGCGAGGATGCGAAAGATGTGCCGTGGCGTGCCGTGCCAAGGTGCGGAAGATCGCACGAAACGCGCGTCGTGCAGTGGCTTGCTGCGCACACGTTCCAGAATGCGAGACGGGTGCCATGTCTTGCCCGCGTGCCGTGCGGGGCCGTGTTTATAGCATCCAGGGCGTGAGAACCGCGCCGTGCCGCGCGGCGTGCCGCGCGGCGTGCCCGCGTGTCGTCCCGTCCCGCGCCTTGGTTCCAGATTGTGAGACACGTACAGTGTCGTGCCCGCGTGCCGTGCCCGTGCCGTGCGCGCGTGGTCTTCAGAGTCCGGGGAATGTGCCGCCGTTCAAGCAGTGGCGAATCGTCCTGGCTGGGACTGTTTGTTTTAACACATCGAGCGTATGTTCTAAGAACATGTTTTTTTTGTAGAACATTCTTGGTTTCTACGAACAGTTCGTGGTATGCCTTTAGAAATGCCGGGACGGTCGGTCCCTGCTCAAGCCGTGACGTTTCCGCGTGTTGTGCCCTGCCGTGCCTAGGTGATTAAGTGCGAAATTTGCGGTGTGTCGTGCCCGTGTTCGTCCCGTGCCCGTGCCGTGCCGAGTCTTCAGGGTTCTGCGCATTTCGCGTGTCCCCACCAGCCCATCCAGAAATGGTCGCCAAGCGAGCTGCCCGAATCATGGAATCATATAATCATGCCAGGGAGTAGCCGTCCTCGAAGCATGGCGGAGGCGCAGAAGCGGCAGAAACATATGCATACTGATTTAATGCATGCTCCCATGCCACGGCGGCTATACTGGGGTCTTCTGGAGGGAGGCCCTCTTGAAGTTATCTTGGGACCTTCCTGGGGCAGGGTGATCGCTATCTTTGACACTAGTAGGAGGAGGATGAGGAGGAGAAAGAGGAGGAGGAGGAGGAGGAGGAGGAGGAGGAGGAGGAGGAGTAGAGGGAGGAGGATCTCATGAAGCTTCTGGAGCCACTCCAGAATCCTCTGCTACCCCTGGATGCCGCCTTCGGGGTGACTCGGGACCTTCCTGGGCCGCCTGAACGGCCCCTCCCGGAAGCCATTATGGTCCCCCAATGGGTGCGGCTTGGGGCTTCGGGGGGCATCTTGGCATGGAGCCTGAGGCCTCAGCAGCCAATCGATGGCGAAAAGGCGAGATGGCCAATCTCATAGACTTCCCATGTGTTTCGTTTCAGGTGTTCGGGCTTGTCGGAGGTGTCCTTGAGAGTCTCCTGAGGCCCTCTGGGGCTCTCCTAAGCGTCTCTTGAGGCGTCTGGAGCCTCTCGAGCCTTCTGACGCCCCTGGAGGCAGCCTTGGGGGGCAATCGGAGCCGTCCAGGGCCGCCTGAACGGCTCTATGACCCCTCTCGGAGGCGACTGCGAGCCCTCGAAGAGGCGGCCCGGCCCCCGGGCCCCATATATTGTGGTCCGGGTTCTGGCCCTGGGCCCCCTGGCCTGCCCCCCCCGTGATCTCTTTCTCTCTCTCTCTCTCTCTCTCTCTCTCTCTCTCTATATATATATATATACAATCGATTGTCTCAACATGCCCCTCACCCCTCTTCGCACAGGTTCCCATTCATGATGGTCATCACCCTTCCGATTACTACAATACCGATACGAGTCCAAACTCTGTTTGCACCTGTTCATCTTCCTCATCACAATCCTCCTAATCAGCATTCCTTCCTTCGTCATCTAAACACGCAATCCTCCGTCATCCCCCCATCGTCCTCCTCATAACCTTCCGCATCATCCAAACTCCTCCTGCTTGTTCTCCTCATCAACGTCATCATCATCAGCAGCATCATAATCATCATCATGGCCATGATTGCCATGAGCAACATCACCGTCATCAGCATCAGCATCAGCACCATCATCATCAGCAGCATCATCATCAGCATCAGCACCATCATCATCATCAGCATCAGCATCATCATCATCATCATCGTCACCATCCTCATCATCAGCGTCTTCATCGTCGTCGTCACCACCACCACTAATCTTATCATACAGTAAGAACAATCGTCATCATCAGCACCACCATCGTCATTATCATCATCGTCGCCGCCACCATCAACTTCATCATCACCATCAACATCAGCATCAGTATCATCAGCATCAGCATTAACATCATCAGCATCAGCATCAGCATGGTCACCATCACCGTCACCATCCTCCTCATCAGCTTCATCATCATCATCGTCGTCGTCGTCACCACCACCTACATGATCAGAATAGGAATCGGCATCATCAGCACCATCATCATCTATATCATCATCGTCACCAACCACCATCACCAGCATTATCAGCATCATCACCATCATCATCAGCTTGATCATCATCATCATCATTGTCATCATCAAGATGCGCATCGGTATCACCGTCATCATCGTTATCGTCACCGTCATCATCATTGGCATAATCGTCAGCATCACACTCATCATCATCGTCGCCGTCACTGTCCTCATCATCATCAGCATCATCATCACCGTCATCATCATCATACTCAGCAGCATCATCATGAGCGTCATCATCATCGTCATCGCATTCACCATCGTCAATCATCACCACCAGCTTGGGCATCGTCGTCGTCATCGTCGTCAGCATCATGATCATCACAAACACCAGCTTCATCATCAGCAGCATCGTCGTTATTCGCATCATCGTCGTCGTCACCATCATCATGACACGCATCTTTATAAGCACCACCATCATATCATCATGCCATCATCATCACCATCATCAACATCATCATCCTTAGTAGCATCATCACCAGTGTCATCATCATCAGCAGCAGCATCGTTGTCATCATCGTCATCGTGATCGCCACGGGCATCGGCATCGGCATCAGCATCATCATCACCCGTCCTCACCATCATCACCATCAGCAGCAAAACCACCATCACCACCAACACCACCATCATCAACATCAGCATCGTCATTATCATCATCATTGTCCTCATCATCGTCGTCTCCGTCATCACCAGCATAAGCGGAATAAGCATCATCGTCACCACCAGCAACAACACCATCATCATCAGCATCAGCATCATCATAATCATAATCGCATTCATTCTTCCCTCCATCCCTCCCTCGTCCGCATGCTCATTCCTTCTCATCCACATCCGCACACCCCCAACTACCAACCCCACACCACCTCATTTTCCGTCGGTTTCATAACCATGCTCACCGATGTCGCCGCCACGTGTCTTCATCATCCCCTCCGTGCTCTGCTCCGTCTTCCATCCATGCGCCCTCCTCTTTCTCCTCCTCCTCCTCTTCATCCTCCGCCTTACCCTGCTCAGCATCATCATTCCTTTTTCGCCGTCTCTTCCCCCATTCTTCTCATATTCCTCCACCTCCTGCTCCTCCTCACTATCATGGTCTTTATCACACCGCCTTCTTCTAAGTCGTCATCAGCATCAAGTCGTCCTCCACTGTCGCCTCTTCTCAATCATCCATCTCATTCCACCTCCCTTCACCATGTTCATCGTCGCCATCCGATTCATCATCACCCACAACATCACGATCGTCCTCACAATCGTCCCTATTCGTCCTCCTCGTCCTTGTTGTCATAATCATCATCACCAGCAGCATCATCACAAGCATCCGCATTATCAACATAATCTGTTGTTATCCTTGAATTCCGCAGTACCCCTCCTCCCTCCTCTCCCTCATTCATCCTCCCTCCTCCCTTCATCAGATCCATCGTCGCCATTCGCATTATCACCATCACCTCTCCTCCTCATCCTCGCCGTTACCGTCTCTTCTCACAGTATTCCTTATCATTATCCTCATCATCATGTAACCTGTCTGCACAAAACCCTCTTGTCCATCCTCCCCCACCGCTTCGTGAACTGCATCGTTGCCATCATCCTCACCCACACCACCCGTTCCCATCATCCTCGTCGACCGCATTCTTCCTCTTCCTGCTTCTACTCTCTTCCTGTTGCACCCTGCCTCTTCATCATCCCCCCCCCCCCTCCTCCCTGAAACACGGGCACTCTGCTCGGCACGCGCTTGGCGTGCCGAGCAGGCGAGACACGCGCCTGGCGAGGCACGCGTTTCGCAAGCCGAGCAGGCGCTCCTCATCATCCCCGCCCTCCCTCTCCGCCTTGAATCACGGGCACTCTGGTCGGCACGCGCTCGGCGCGCCTCGTTCTGCCGCAGCCGAGCAGCCAAGCTGTCCACCCCGTGCGCGATGGAACAACAAAAACAAGAGGGCCACAAGCATAAACTTATGACGTTCCGCGCGGATTTCTTGGATCTGCGCTGGGCCCTCTCCTGGCGGCGCCTCCGGCGCCGCCCCCGGCGCGCTCCGCGCGCCAGGGAGTGGATCCAGCGCGTATCTAAGAAGTCCGCACGGACCTCCGAGCTTTTATGTTTATGCCATTGTTCGTTCCCCTATTCATTGGTTTCAAAGGTTTTTAGGGTTCTCCCCTTTCGGGTTTTCCAATTTCAAAAAAATCTGGGGCCGCATCCTGGTCCCAGGACCGTCCAAGAACGTCCCGGGACAAAACACCAGTCTGGGGAAGGAAGCGGGCGAGATCTCCAGGTGCTGGACACTCGAACGAAAACATTCGTTGAAAGTCTGGGCCTCCTTCTACCAGTCTCCTTCTACTTCCGCTTCCCTCCTCGCCTCTTTTGCCCCTTCCTCGCTCTTTGGCTCTTCCTTGTCGTCTGCCCATCTCTCTCTCGATCTCTCTCGCTCTCTTCCCTCCCCGTCTCCCACCTCTCTCTGTGTACAGGGGCCAGGGCCCCCTGGGCCGAAACCCGTGGACCAGGGCTTCCCGCGCACGCTTCGGGAGCCCCGAGTCGATGCCGAGGGCGCTCAGACAGCCGTCGAGGCGGTCCACGACGACGCCGACGACGACAACGACGACGACGACGACGCTGACGCCCACGCCGACGCCGACGCCGACGCTGACGCCGATGTCGTCGCCCACGACGCCGACGACGAAGACGACACCGACGAGGACGCCGACGAGGACGACGACGTCGACGACGACGACGCCGACGCCGACGACGACGACAACGACAACGACGACGACGACGACGCCGACGCCAACGCCGACGACGACTCCCACGCCCACGC
>CAUYUJ010007324.1:45000-120000 GCA_963575745.1 Prorocentrum cordatum
TACGACTACTACTACTACTACTACTACTACTACTACTACTACTACTACGACTACTACTATTACTACTACTACTATTACTACTACCTCCTGCTGTTTTTCCTCAGGAAGAGGGTGGGAGGAGGAGGAAGAAGTGGAGGAGGAGCTGGAGGAGGTCGGCACACCCTGGACGCTGACGTGGCCACCTACTATCCGATTCGATGCCATTCGGGTGACCGGCCGGAGCCGCGATGTCTTCTTGCTATGGGGGAAGCGGTTCCTGAGGGACATTGATCATGAGGCCTTCTGCCGGTGTGGGTTTCCCGGGGGTGTCAGAAAGTGAAAGCGATTCAGGATGAAAATCTTGTCATGGGGGAAGGCCCGGGGTTCAGGACCCGCTTCCCCCATGCCAATCGAGTCCGTTCGGTTCGACGGCATTGTCCAGGGCCACATGGAGCTGGGCGCGGCGATCCGATGTCGCTTCGACTCGAGACGGTTCGTCGGCGATCCGTTCCGTGGCCGGCCCAATCCGACGGCGCAGTTCGACCCAGCTGGGGCCTGGCTGCTGTGGAGCCCGTTCTCCTCCGCCCCGCCGTCGCCGATGCGTCGGCGGTGCCTCGGCGGTGCGGCGCGGCCCTCTGGCCCCATGTGCTCTGGCCCCGCTTGGGGGGCCTCTGGCTTGCCAGGGAATGCACGATCTCGGGGTTCAAGAGACGGGCCGAACGGAAGGGGGGGGCAGGGAAAGGGGGGGTTATGAGGTCTGCTGCATGCAGCTGGTTTCGGCCCCGCCGCCAGGCCCATTCCTCGATACCTGGGAGCTGGGAGGCGCTGGGAAAATCAGCTACGTGAGCTGATTCTCTACTCTACCCTTTGCTATTTCCCCCTTTCGTTCCCCCGAAAGAGACGGGGGTCAACACAAACAGGCGTCAGTCGGTGCGCCGCATTTAGCAGGGTCTTGCAGAGCAAGGATTGCATTGACCCGTGATCGGGCGCAGGATCCTGCAGGATCTTGCAGGATCTTGCAAGGCCCGACTGCCCCGGGCCTGGATTGACCCGGGTCAGTAGATCCCCTAGGATCGGGAGGATCTCGCAAAGGCTGCCTTATCCGCGCAATAATGAGGGAGAGAGAGAGAGAGAGAGAGAGAGAAAAACAAAAAAAAATGTTGCCAGTTTGAAACGTATTCCTATCCCTGTGTTTGGCATCACCTCACCTCGATGCCGATTTCAAGGACCCCCTCAGTTTCTGAGGGCACGTCCCTCAGATTGTCCTCGCGTGTTGCTCGCCCATCTTAGGGGTAGGGATAAGCTCGAGGCTGGTTGGAGATAGGAGGAGTCGGCTTGCAGGGGGGGCGGGCGCGGGGGGGGCGCCAACGATCGCGCCGATTCCATCGCGGCCCGCTGCCCCTTCCCGGGACTCTCAGGAATCCTCCGGGCCCAGTCGGCCTCGCAGTCGGCGCCGGCGTCGCGTCGCCCGCGAGCGCCAGCCGGCGGGCGGGCCGACCTTGTTGCGCATGTTCGGCGCGAGAGACCCGCGCGGGCCTCGCGCTGTGCCCGCGCCCCAGGGCGACGGCCCAGGCCCTTGTAGCCTCCCGCGCTGCCGCGATGGCCTCGCGCGCGGCGCAGGAGCGGGCGCCGCCGACCGTTCGGTTCGGTTCCGCGCACTTCTCATGCGAGAACGCAAAGCCCCCATGCTGCGCGCGCATTGCGCGCTGAGCAATGCGATGCAGTTGCGACGGCCGCGCGTTCAATTGGAAACCGCAACGCAAGTTTCCATTCCCGCGCGCGGGGCGGGGCATGAACTTACAGATGCGCCGACGGTCGAGAACTCGCGCGCGCGCCCGCGCCTGCCATGTTGGGCGTGCGCACTGGGCCCGGAAATCCGTGGCTCGGCCGCCCGATGCGCCCCAAGAATCGCTCCGCCTCCCCCCCCGCCCCCCTCCCCCTCAAAACTCTTCCGCGCTCCTGGAAAAACCATGCCGCCGAGGCGGGAGCTCGGGCCGCGGCCTGATGGTCCCCGGGGCACAGGGGAATCAAAGGAATCAGTACGGAATCGGTACATAATCAAAACAGAATCGGCACAACTGCGACCCCTGATTCTAGCGGAATCAAAAGAATCAGCACGGAATCGGTACGGAATCAAAGGAGGAATCGGCGATAGAACAGAATCGGCCTGAACGGGGAAGTAGGCCAGAATCGGTGCCAGAACCCATGGAGAGAGGCCTTTTTCCCGGGAGTTCATTGCGGCGGGTCCGCGGCGCGGGCGCGCCGCGCGACTTCGCTGGTTCAGCGAGGCGCGCAGTCGGCGTTCAGAGTGAACAGGTTGTTTTCAGGGCGATATCCTGGCGGCGCGCTGGCGCATTGCGCATTTGCGTATTCCTGGCGGGCTGTTTGAGGGCGACCCGGCAGCGTCGGCCGAATGGCCCGCAAATACCGCGCGGCCGATCGCGCGCCCCATGCGGTCACGTCGACCGCCGTGTGCCGCGACGGCCGCGCGCCCCGGACCGCGCCATTGCCGCGTTGGATTGGACGGCGCAGCGCCCGTCCTCCAAAAGTCATTACATGCATATCGCGCGTGTCGAGCCAGCAGCAATCGCTCCCAGAAGCAGCCTTGACAGGCGCCCCATGCCCGTTGTCGCCCGGTTCCGATCCAAATCATAGTTTCTTTGGATGCGCTTGCACGAATGTGAGCGCGCGGGCAAGTAGCGCGTGCGCGCGCTTGGCGCAGCCTGGGAAATCCAACATGGAGCCCCCCGGGGGCGCGGGGCGCCGGCGACGCCTCCGCCCGCCTCCCGCGCGCCCGACCCCCCCCCGCAAGCCGACTCCTCCTAGTTGGAGAGAGAGAGAGAGAGAGAGAGAGAGAAAGAGAGAGAGAGAGAGAGAGAGAAAGACACATGGAGAAACAAACCACAAAGAACACACATAGAGAGAGAGAGAGAGAGAGAGACATAAAGAAGCGCACACGCCGTTGCGGCGCAAGCTTGCCGCGTAATTGCAGTCGAGGCGTGGAGACGAGAAGCAGCTCGGGTGCGGGAAGGGGGGGCTCGCTTCTCCTCGCGCGCCCGGGCGAGTGTGGTGCCAACGAGGAAGCTTAGGGGTTTCGTATGTTTCGTCCGTTGCGTTCCTGACGGTGGGGCCTGAAATCGGGCGTGTCCCTCTACCGGAGGAGTATTCCGAACTAGTCAGAACATAGTCTGGGGACGACTTGTTTGAATATCTGTTGACCAGTTTTGATAATTGCTTGAATATTTCTGATTTGTCGTCCAAGATCCGCCTGTATAGGGGTCGTGCCCGACCTGATGACAGCCCTTTCGCTGCACCACCACCTCTGCCCTCCCGCCTCTCATGGGCCCCTCTGTGGCCCTCCCCTCGTCGCCGAGGCTGGAGCCGCCCAGGAGCGCTGGCGAGACCGCTCCCCAGGAGCCTGGCATCGCTCGGACGTGTGTATTTGTTCTCGGCGAGGACCCTTGAGGAACATCCTGGATCATCGAGCGAAAAAAACACGCAGGAAACCGAAGCATGCACGGGAAATGGACGTCCGAGCGACGGCCACGGAGAGGTCTGGCGAGCAGCGGCGTCTGCACATCCTCGCCCCCCCGCCCGGCCCCGACGCCAGATCTCCGAGGCTCGAGGGCCGAGCAGGGGGTTCTGAGGAGCGAGCGCCCCGGACGCGTCTGGCCCGTTCTGAAGGGCTTCGTTGCAGGCTGCCGGGGCCCCCAGGGCATGGGACCGGGGAGCGTTGGGGTGTGCTTTGTCTCCCTCCTCCCCGCCGCCCCAGGGCTGGACCCAAACGGTGTTTTGGCGATTGCGTGGGCCGTTTTCGTTTCGAATTCGTTTTGCGGTAAAGGCGAATCGAAGACAAAACGAGGGAACACGAAAACAAAACGAAAACGAAAAGCACCGTTTAGGTTCAGCCCTGCGCCACCCCCTTGTGTCGGAACCCCGCGACCCTGCAACACGCATAAACCGCTCGACCCACACAACCCGCGCAAACCCCTCGCAACCCGCATGTTACCAGCCTGGAACAGATCCCCGTGGTTGGCATCGCCTCGTCTCGGTGCCGATTTTAAGGACTCCTTCAGTTTTCGAGGGCGCATCCCTGAGACTGTCGTCGCATATTGGCGTGTCGATCTTAAGAGTAGGGATGAGCTCAAGGCTGGTTAGCAGAACCCCATTGAAAACCCCAGGGGCTTGCGGGGGTGAGGGGGCCTTCCGCGGCTTGCGCGGCGCGTGCGGTTGGAGGTACTTGCGCGCGGTGGTGTTGCGCGATGGGCGCGGAGTGTGGGGGCTGTGCGGGTTCTCCGTCCTGTGTGGATTGCGAGGAGGTTAATTGATTTAGTCTCATGTTCCCGTGGATACGACAACAAAACAATTCTGGGGGTGAATCCATTCTATAGACGGTCTCCTCCTCGAAGGTTATGCGGCTCGTTTGGGCTGTGCGGGTACTGGGGGGTCTGCGGGTTGTTGGGCGTGGAATTCTTGAGCGGGTTGAGTTGGTTATGCGGTTTGTGTTGGTCATGCGGGATAAGCGGATCGTGGGAGTTCAGTTGGTTGTGCGAGTTGTGCAGATTCTGCAGGTTGTTGAGTTTGTGCGATTCGCGGCGGTTGTGCGAGTCTGTGGGTTCTGAGGATTGCGGGGTTTTGTCGGGGCGTTGGGAGTTGTGCGGGTGGTGTTGGTTGCAAGGGTTGTGCGGGTTGCGCGGGTTGTGTGAGGTTGTGCGGGCTGCGCAGATTGCGCGGATTTCTCCAGAGATCACCAGAGGCATCCGGAGGCCAACCAAAAGTACCCGGAACGTTTAAACGAACATGTCAATCCCCATCTGACATGTATCGGCAGGCAGAGACGTTCGTAGCTTGCTCATTAGACGGAGGCGAGTGGTAGGGCAAGAGGCGTCGGGAAGAGGTGACGCACACGCATCACGGAGGAGAGGGCATGCCAGTACACGCAGCCCCGAGGCCCCCTCTCGAACAGCCCGCCCCACCCATGCCCTACTACTGCTGACTCCCCCGATCTGGTTTTCGGGGAGGTCTTGGTTGGGGAACACGTTGCTGGCCGAGGCTCGCCGTGGCCTGAAAACCCCTTCGTTTTTCAGGGAGCGTTCCTTGCGGTGGCACGATGACTGCGCGGCATTGCGCGTCGCTTCGACACGGCGGCGATGCCAGCGCTGGCGTGTGCTCCAGGGGCGCGTTTCGGATTCGGGCGGACCTTGGGAAACAGCCCTCGCCGCAGAATCCATTCGAGGGATTGGATTATTGAGGGTGCGAGGGTAGAGCAGGGAGGAGAGGAGGGAAGCTCCGTGATATGTGCGAGCTTGACACAGGGGAGCAACCTCCCTCGCGGCCAGCGTCAGCTTCAGACAACACGCAAGTGAACCCTGAGAGCGGGACCTCCCTCGACGGCCCCTCTGCCAGGCTCTCGGCGGCACCCTTCCGCTGCCCCCCGAGAGTCCCAGGACCCATGCACCGAAGCAGCCCCATTCCCAGCGGCCTCGGGCGTGCTGTGGCGATGTTTGTAGTCCGGTACGGCTTGCCCGCAGACGCGCGCCGAGGGTCTGTGCCCCCCGGCAGGAGCACGCAGGTCTTCACGGAGGAGTCTTTGGCCAAGGCTCTGAAATATTTCAACCAGATGCTGGTGGACGTTCGGATTTCAGCATGCCTCGATCTGGGGCGGGGCCCGAAGCAGTTCCAAAAGCATCATATTCTTACATAGTGATCTGGGATCAGACAGACAAAAAGTGGAATGGCCCGGCTGAGAGGCGTTCCTAACATCACAATGGGTAGCATATAAGAAGGTGGGTTGGTACATTGCCATTTAGACGCTCAGCCATCGATCGCCCTCCGCGCGGCCTGAAGTATTCCTAGTGCATACCCTGCCCCATTTCGTCATTGCGTCGTTCGCTCATTGCCTCCTTCGCTGAAGTTTAGTTTTGGATCCTTATTCTCCTCTCTATCATCTCGGGAACGCTTACTCCCCTGATCAGGACGTGAAGAGAAATGAAGATGGATGAGGAAGGGGGAACAAGGGGGAGGAAGTCTGACAGAGCTGGGCCAGACCCCCCAAGCTACCCTTACTGCTGTATCCCAACAGCACGGGGGCCAGCGGAGGGACTCGTGTTCATCAGCACAACGGTTCAGCACGTTGTTTAATCATTGTGGTCAAAGTCCGAGTTGCGAGCGCCTTCGATTCACGAGCATGGGGGCCATCAGGCAATGATTTCCAACAACGCCGAGCGGTTGACGCATCAGGGGTCGCCTGATATAATAAATTAGCTCGCCAGACCTGGCAGTTCTTGAAGTGTGGCAGGCCCACACGGGTGATGGCAGCCGGTTTTTCTATTCTCCGGTGCTTCGATGCGCTCATCTCTTCTCCCTCCAGGCAGGGGCGCGGCTCTCGGCCACAGTGCGGGCAGTACTTTTATCCATAACCAGTGCGTCTTGGACTTTCTTGGAAGGGGCGCCGCAAGGCCGAGGCGCACCGGATATGGATAAAAATCGAGACCCTCGGAGCCATGTTTGAATATCCAAATCCAGTGCGCCTCGTGCTTCTGGGGATGAGAAGAGGGCCCGAAGCTCCAAGGCGCACTGGATGTGGATGTAGACACTGCCCGCACACAGTGCCCCACGTAGTCCAACGAGGGGTCCTGGCCCCCACCCCCTCCCCCCTCCTCCTACCCTCCTCCTCCTCCTCCTTCTCCTCCTCTTCCTCCTCCTTCTCCTCCTCCTCATCCTCCTCCTCGGCAGGGGCGAGCCCTTCGTCGGAAATGTGAGCATATACATTACCAGTGACGGGCGGTTTTTCGATCCCAGGCCTTTTGTGAGGGTCGGGGACGACGTCGGGGTGGTGTGGTGTATGCTGTTTCCCCGTTTTCCCGGGGTAACGACGAAGAATGTATACACCAGGATCCCGTACACACCAGGGTCCGCCTTCTTGTGCGAGATTCAACGTGAGGCCAGACAAAGGCGTCGGTGTATATAGAATTCGGCTCCTCACTTCGCTTACGTCGGCCCTGGCTCTCTGCAGGAGGGATACTCAAAAGCAGTCAACAAATAGTCTGGGGACGATTATTTGAGTATTGTTTTGGCCGTTTTGTGGTATTCTTTGGCTATGTTTGGTTTTCCGTCCAACACCCCCCTGTAGGAGGAAATGCCCGACCTAACCCTTCGCTCCGGTCCGCTTCTGCCGGGGCTCAGTGCCCACAGGTACCCATCGGTCGTTGAAAGTATGTGTTTCTGGATTCCCAGAGCCCAATCTACTTTAGGCTCTTTCTTCAAGGATCGACTGATTTCCTGCTTTCCTCCTCTTCAGGGGGCGGGCGGAAGCCCAATCTACTTCCAACGCCTTCCTGCTTCATGTTTCCACCTGCTTCTTCCGACCGATGGGTAGTCATGAACCGTTGCTCAGTCCTGGTGCGCCAGGCTCCTCAAGGTCCTCCAGGTTCCACAGGGCAGATCGTCCTCGGGAGTCAGCCGAGGTTCCTGTTGACGCGTCGACGGGGCCATGAGGGCGGCAGCATCTGGTGGCCACCGTTGCAGAGGTTCCTCGTGGCGGTCCCGGCATCGCTCGGACGTGTGCATTTTTTTCTCGGCGAGGACCGTCGAGGAGCACCCCCGGACCATCGAGCAAGCAAACACACGCACGAAACCGCAAAACGCACAGGGCATGGACGTCCGAGCGACGGCAGGGGGGCCCGGGAGGGGCGCTGGTGGTCTCGGCTGGGAGGGGGGGGGGGGGGGGGCACGCCGAGGCCTGGGGAGACCTCGACCAGGCGTCCGTCTCCTGCAAGGCGAGGCAGCCGCCCGCCCCCCTTGCTTGCTTGCCGATGGCAGCTCCTGGTGGCGATTCCATGCACGAGTTGCGTCGGGCGTGTCCCTCTACAGGGGGGAAATTCAAAAATCGTCAAAAATTAGTATGGGGGCGATTTTTGTTGTAGTATTGTTTGACCATGTGGGAGTACTGTTTGAGTATCTTTTCTTAATTTTTCGGCGAAAATCCCCCTGTAGGGGGACATGTCCGACTTAATCCTGGTTTGTTGATGGCAGCTCCTGGTCTCGATTCTCTGCAAGAGCAGGCAGCCGGTGCAGGGTCGCTTGCGGTGTTTCGGAGCACCATGCGCCTTGGCGGGGTATCGTCTGAGTCGTAGCGTTGTAGCGTGACGTCGGGAGCTGGGCCAGATCGGTGCTGCAGCGATGGTGGCGCGCGACGGCTATTCGCGGCCGTCTCGGGCGATGTATTGGTGGAGAGAGGGCGGAGGATGCAGAGAGCGAAGAAGGCAGAATGAGATGAGAGGGTGGTGCGATACAGTGTGAGCGGCATGGGTGTGGTTCTTGTTTTGGATGCGGTGCGGGAACACAGCTGTTTCAGGCAGCGATTGTGGACACGGGGGCGGTGAGCAATCTGTGTAGTTTTTCACCGAACGTGTCCATGAATCGGGCCTCTGAAGAGCCGTTCTCAGTTGCCACAGTTGTCCCTGACCCTCCTTATTCTCATCCTCCTCCGCTTCCCCCTGCTTCTCTCTTGGATTTTCCTCAGACGTTGTTCTCTTTTGCAGGATAACGGTCGCAGCATGCATCCATCCTTTACAGAGAGTTACCCAGCCATTCTCGCTCGCACACGTCTAGCGTCTTCTCATCCCTGTTTTCTAACTAACAGGAGTTCGTGGAGAGCAACCGTGAAACGTTCACGCAGGTGCAGAGCGATTTGGATCACTTAGCTTCAGAACTCAGCGACCAGGACAGAAAGGGTGGGTGGCAAGAACGAGGGCGGAGGGTCTTGAACGGAAGCAATGCCAGCATCCGAAGCTCCACGGGTTGTCGATGTAATGTTGAAACCGATTCTCACCTTGGATCAATTTCGTTGGGCGGGTTGTTTGTGTTTCACATTTGACGCGATGTGTGCTCAAGGCCATACGGGGCTTGACGCACGCCGGCAGCTCTGCAAGCGCGGTGGTTTCATTATGGTCCAGCGTCCAACATGTTGTTACAGTTGTATTGCGACAGCTGCTTGCTGCCTTGATCGTCGGCACGCACGGACATTGCGCACCGCTCGACAACGTTAGATGTCACTTGGCTCGCGTGTTTGCACGTACGAGCGTTGCGGATATACGGACAGGATTTTGACATCACCTTTGGTTTTTACCCAGTGCGATGAAGTACCTTCGTCTCGCCAATGGACAGCTTGGGGGCCTGGCACATGGCCAGCACTCCCTTGGAACCAGGAGCGCATCAAGGTCTCGGCCACGGGCTCGATGCAGGAGCTGTCGGCGAAGATCAAGGATCCCGCGACGCCGACAGGATGGCTCGTGTCGGCTTGGCTCGGTGTGCTTCTACTTGTGGAGGTTGGGGCGACTGTTGTGGAGAAGAGGGGGAAATGGGGATTGAAGGGGATGGGGAGGGGAAGGGGGGGATGGATCAATCCGAAGTGTCCGGCGGCTTCGGCGCGAGCAGGTGTGGCTTTCGGTGAGACCGTTGCAGATTTTTCTTGCATGTTTGTTGTTTTTTTATGTTGCAGCCTCCAAGCGGCGAATTTGCCCGACCATTGTGGATACGTTTTGGGACCGATGTTTTGGGTCCTCTGGTCGGGCCGTCCGCATGTGACCCGTAGATCATTCCCCCAACAGTGTTTGCTCTTAGGGATTCTTATTTTTGGTCTAAGGAACATCGCCCGGCTGGCGGTCTGGCGGCTCCGTGCTCGCCGTCGCCGTCTCGTTGCCGCTCGTCGTCTGGGCTTGGGTGGCGCTCTGGCGGCTTCGTGCTCGCCGTCGCCGCCCTGTCGCCGCCTTGTCGCCGCCCGTCGTCATGGCCTGGGTCGCTGCCTGGCGGTTCCGTGGTCGCCGTCGCCGCCCCGTCGCCGCCCGTCGCCGCCTAGATTTTCCATCCCCAAAGGAGAATCGGATCCACCACCCTCCCGAGGCCGGGGTTAACGATTCGGCTTTTATTATTGTCGTTTACACATGATTCTGTCCATCGTCCATCTTAAAGATGAGTCCCATGCACGCCAGTATCGACCACCCCCGTCATCCCTTGCAAAAAATATAATGCACGCGCACGCGCGCGTCGACGCGCGCGCATGCCGCAATCCGTCAAAAACCGTTTGGTCCCGTATGGACTTCAAAACCGATTGCTCAATAAACATTGAAGAACACATCGATTCGCAACACTGACTTTCAAAACAAAATTTGCGCGCCCAGCCTTGCGATTTTTATCATATAAAACTTGGACGTTCCAGCATTTGCATACCATTTTGCTAGATAGGGTCTGTGCGCACGAATGTCGAACTCGTTCGAACGCCCTGCGTGCCTTGGCGAGAAGCAATTTGCAAAACATGGGACGATGTGCGCGCTCGTTCCTCGTCGCGCGCTTGCCAGAATCCGTTAAGAAAACTCGCAGGTGGAGAAACTTCAAGACCGAATGCCCCCAAACCATACCAAAAAAACATGGCTTCGCAACACCAGTGTTCAAACAAGCGTGCGGTCGCGCTCTTGCGCATTCTTGAGGAAACCATCGGCTCCTCAACATTCGCATGCGATTCTGCCGAGCGGGCCTCCTGGCGCCGCATGCCGAAACCATCCGGACGCCCCGGCGAACGCGCTTGGGGGGGCACCATCCACATCAAATAATACATATACCACCACCCTTCGGGTGATACGGAGATTCGGGGGGGGGAACCAACGTCTCACTCGATCGGTCGCACGATCGATCTCATGATTGATCTCACTATCGGTCTCGCTCGATCGATTTCATTCGATCGATCGATCTCATTTGATCGATCCCACAATCGATTTCACAATCGATCTATTTTATTCGATCGATGTCACAATCGATCTGGCTATCGATCTCACAGTCGATTTCACTATCGATATCACCATCGATCTCACATTCTGTCTCTCGATCTCACTATCGATATCACAATCCATAGCACAACCAGCGTCATCATCATCATCATCATCAACACCATCGTCATCAACGTCATCATCATATTCACCCTCATCGGGGCACCATCTTCATTACCCACTCATCAGCATCACATTCATCATCATCGGGACACCATCTTCGTCACCATCATCAGCATCAACATCATCATCGGGACGCCATCATCATCATCAGCATCGGAACACCATCATCATCATATCAGCATCATCATCATGAACAACACCTTCAACATCGTCATAATCGGGACACCATCATTATCATCAACATCATCATCATCGACGTCATCACCATCGGGACACCATCACCGCCACCATCAGCATCACCATCATCATCATCGGGACACCATCATCATCAACATCAGCATCATCATTGGGCCACCATCATCCATATCATCAGCACCATCACCATAATCATTTCATCATCATCCTCACCATCAACATCCTCATCACCATCATCGGGCCACCATCATAGTCATCATCATCAACACCATAAACATCATCGTCACCGGCTTACCATTATCATTGCCACCCTCATCATCTTCAATATCATCGACATCATCATCATCATCATCATCATCATCATCATCATCATCGGGACACCGACGGGACACCGGCGGGACGCCGGCGGGGCACCGCGCCCCATCGGCCCCAGGAAAGGACACATTTGGTCCGGCCGCGCCTCAGCCGAAGGCGGGACACCGGCGGAACACCGCGCCCCACCGGCCCCCGGAAAAGGAAACATGTGGTCCGGCCGCGCCTCAGCCGGAGGAGACTTTCTTCTCGCCCGCCCGCGCAGCTTCGCCTCGCCCGCGCGCGCGGCACGCACGAACACGAAACCGAAACCGATTCCCCGGTAGGGGGGCTTTCCGTTCCACTTCGATCTCACCCCGTCGCCTCCGATTTTGCGGGCCATTCTCGCGCGTTGGCCGTGCTCGCGCGTCGAATTCCTTCCAGAACTTTCATCGCCGAGGCGAGGGCGCCGTCATTGTCGTCGGCGCGATCAGCATCAGCGCATCCGCGCCGTCACTCGCCGCGCCGTCGTCGCCGTCAGCGTCGTCGCCAGCGTCGCTACTATCATCGTCGCGTCTACCGCTGTCGACGTCGCCATGATGCGGCGCCCGCCCGGGTCGCCGACTCGAGCGCCCGCTGGGGCGAGCCCGAAGGGTCAGCGCCGCCGCGGCCGCGTCGGTCGCGCCGCACTAGCTGGCCGCCGCGCGCGCGCGCGGTCTGGCGCGGCCGCAGGGATGCACCAGCCAGCGCTGAGCACTCATCGCAATCGCCGCCGCATGGGCCCTGCAAACCAACTTGCGGGTGGGTGGGTGGGATGTTTGCAAGGGCGTGGAATGTGCCAACCCGCATGTGATATTCAAGTGTACAAGGGAGAGTCTCTTTTCTGACATGAAAATAGACTCTACACCCCCTGGGGATTACCGTTCCCCTATTCGCGTGGCAATTTACATGTGAGTTTGCCCCGTCGCCCGTCCTGCGTCTGAACCCATGCCGCCCCAGCCGAGCCGGCGCCGGGCCCCCCCCCCCCCCGGCACCCTCCGCAACAAATTGTGCGCGCGCACTTGTTCTTACCGAAGATCAACAGTTTTCGAGATTCCCTTGCAAGCGGCACGAAGCGCACGCGCGCGCTTTCGCGCGCGCCGAAATCGCGTAAACACGTCTCGGCGTCTAAAGGTTCCCAACTTCGAGTGCCGAACCCAAAAATATTAGAACGCAATTTCGCAACGCGGATGATGTTTGTTTATATGTATAAGTATCCGTGTAAACATATGTATATATGAAGGTCGGCGCTCGCGCTCTTGCGAAGTCTTTAGAGAGCCATCGGTCTTCATCCTTCCCAGAAAATGTTATCAAACGGGCTTCGCTCGCGCGCGTGCGCGTCGACGTCGCGCGAATGCCCTTGCGCGCTCGACGCGGCGAGAATCTCTTGCTCCTAGTGGGGCGAAGTGTCAGCGAGAGCGCCGTCGCGCGCGCCGAAATTAATTGAAAATTTTCGGGTTCGTCGCGGCTCCAGCGCCGAATGTCAGCAAACACGCAGTGACGCATGTCCTCGCCGCGCATGCTTTCATAGAAGCGCGCGCTCGAGCTCTCGCGCGTTCTGCAGAAACAAACAACGGTTTTTCAACGCCGCCGCGGATTTAAGCCAAGCAGGCCTCTGGCGCCGCGCGCCGACATCACTCGCGCGCCCTGGCGCGCGTGCTGGTCAGGGGAAGGGGGGCGCGATCCGCGCCGGATAACCGCGCGGGCCACTCTGGCGCGTCGGCCGCGCGCGCGCGTCGCAATCCTTCCAAACTTTCATCGCCGACGCGAGGGCGCCGTCATCGTCGTCGGCGCGATCGGTATCGGCGCCCGCGCTGGCCGCACCGTCGTCGTCTTCGACATCGCCACCAACACCGTTACGATTACCATCGCGTCTACCGACGTCGACGTCGCCACGGCGCCGCGGCTGCCCAGGTCGCCGACTCACGCTGCAGTGCCCGCTGGGGCGCGCCCGGCGGCCAGCGCCGCCGCGGCCGCGTCGGTCGCGCCAAACTAGCTAGCCGCTGCGCTCGCTCGAGCCGGCGCGGCCGCGGAGCTGGGCCAGCCAACGCCGAGCGCCCATCGCAATCGCCACCGCGCTTGTTTTGCAAACCAAGGCATGGGCGGGCGGGTGGGATGATTGCGCGAGCAGTGGATTCGACAATTCAGCACGAGCAAAACTGCATCGCACCACAGATTGCGCAACGCAGATTGCACAACATATCTTCTCCTTTCTTCAAACGAGTTAGTTCATGCCCCCCCCCCCCCCCCTTGAGATTACCCCCCTTTCGCATTGCATTTTGCATGTGATTCTGCCCCAGCAGCCCGCCCTAATCTGCGTGCGAATCATCCCGGGGGAACCCGCGCCGACGCACCCAGCCGCCTTCCGCAAACAAAAAAAACACGCATGCGCGCGCTCGTTTATCATCAATCATCAGTTTTCAATTATCTTCTGCATAACAAGAGACGCAGTGCACGCGCGCCCGTCGTCGCGCGCGCATGCCCCAATCCGCCGACCAACCAAGGTCCCGTTGGGGCGTCGAAATCGAGTGTCCAGTACTCATACATATATGTTAAACAAGGAGTCCCAGAAAAAAACGGCGCTCGCGCTCTTACGATTTTTTTGGGAAACCCAGAAAGAAATCATAGTATGCTACCTACCAAACGGGCTTCGCGCGCGCGCACTTCGCATTCGTTCGAACGCCCTCGCGCGCGCGTTGTCGCAAGAATCTTTGCGCGACGAACGGGGCGGAGCGCGCGCGCGCGTCATTGGGCGCGAGAACCAAAGTCGGTCAACAACCAAGGATATCAAGACCGAGTGCCCCGAAAGCTGATAGCACCACATTGGTTTCGCAACATCATTGTTCAAACAAACCGGCGCTCGCGCTCTTGCGAAGTAACAGGAACACATTTTTCGGGCCGCGTAGTAAATCGGCCAGACGGGCCTCTCGCGCCGCATGCCGAGATTGCTCCAACGCCGTTGCGCGCGTGCTGGGAGGGCACGGTTCGCGTCAAAGTATACCGCGCGGGCCCGCGCGCGCGCGTCGAAGTCCTTCCAATACGTTCATCGCCGACGCGAGGGCGCCGTCATCGTCGTCGGCGCGATCAGCATCGGCGCCGTCGCTGGCCGCGCCGTCGTCGATGGCGACTTCGTCGCAAGCGTCGCTATCATCGTCGTCGTGTCTACCGTTGTCGACGTTGCCATGATGCGCGTTCGCGTCGGCCGCGCCACGCTGGCTGGCCTTGGCGCGCGCGAGCGCGCGCGGGCTAGCGCGGCCGCAGGGATGCACTGGCCAGCGCTGAGCACTCATCGCAATCGCCGCCGCATGGCTTCTGCAAACCAAGTTGCGGGTGGGCGGTTGGGGCGACTGCGCGAGCAGTAGAGTTGGCCATTTCAAGTTCGGCAGGTTGAATAGTACCACGCAGACTTGCGCCGCGCCAGTTGCACTGCATTTTCTGCGCAGCGCATTTATTCTTCTCTGAACGAGTCATATGATCTATCCCATCCCCACCCCCTACCCCGGCGCCAGAATCACGACTCCCATTCAATTTTCGCACGGCAATTTGCATGTGATTATGCCCCATCGTCCGTCCTAACTGTGAATGCATACCATCCCAGGCTGGCCGGCATCGGCGCCACTCCATGCTCTGCCACAAGTATGATGCGCGCACGCTCGTTGATGAAAAATCACAAGTGGTCGACCACCTCTTGCAAACAATGGGCCTTTTGCGCGCGCTCGCGCAGTCGCGCGCGCAGGCCAACATCCGCCAAACATTTTCTTTTTTTCACAAGTGCGTCGAGACCGAGCGCCCCAAAAAACATATAACAGCATGTGGTTTCGCAACAAAAAGGTTCAAACAAAGCTTGCGCCCGCGCCCTCGCAAATTTTGTCAGAAGCCATGGATTTGTCAGCATGTTCATCACATGCTGCCAAGCGGGCCTCTCTCGCGCGCATGTCGAAATCGTTCGAACGCCCGCGCGCGCGCTGTCGCGCGAGTCCCATCATCAAAATATGGGGCGAAGCGGGCGCGCGCGCCACCGCTCGCGAACGCCACTTTTCCAAAAATCTTCTCCAGGTTTCGTCGGCATTTCAAAGCCGAGCGCCCCGAACACAATCAAAAACAAGTGGTTGTGCAACGCTAGTTCTCAACAGGAATACAGGGAAGCCTGCGCTCGCGCCCCCGCAAATTCTGGAGGAATCTACGCGTAGATCACTACGTCAGCCTCTCGCGCCGCGCGTCGAAACCTTTCGAACGCCCTTGCGCGCGTGCTGGGGGGCGCGAGCCGCGTCAAATAAACCCGCGCGGTCCAATCGCGCGCCGGCGCGCGCGCGCGTCGAACCCCGTCAAAGCGCGCGCCACTGGCGCGAGGACGCCGTCATCGTCGTCGGCGCGATCGGCATCGGCGCCGTCACTGGCCGCGCCGTCGTCGTCTCACCATCGCCACCAGCATCGTTGCGATCATCCTCACGTATCCCTTTCTTGACGTTGCCGTGGTACCGCGGCCGCCCAAGTTCTCCGTCTCGCATTGAAGTGCAACGGGTTTGTTTTGGTGGGTTGTGTTGGGGGCTTGTGCTGTGGGGTTGTGCTGGGGGCTTGTGCTGGGGGTTTGTACCGGGGGTTTGTGCCAGGGGGTTGTGCTAGGGGTGTGCTGGGGGATTGTGCTGGGGGGTTGTGCTGGGGGGGGTTGTGCTCGGGGCGCGCGCTGGGGGGCTGCGTCGCGGGGTTGTGCCAGGGGGTCGCCAGGGGGTCGCGCTGGGGGGCTGCGCTGGGGATTGTGCTGAGGCGATGTGCTAGGGGGTTGTGCTGGGGGGGCGTGCTGGGGGATTGTTCGGGGGGGGGGTGCGGAGGAGGGTTGTGCGAAGGGGGGTTGTGCTGGGGGGTCGTGCTGCGCGTGTGCGCGCTGACGGGCCGCTCAAATTGTCACTCGCGCTCTCGCTGATTAGCGTGGCCTGGTGCTCGCTGGTTCAGTTCCTCGCATTGTTGGTGGCGCGCGGCCGCGCCGTCGTTCTGTTGTGCGTTCTGTGCTCTGGTGCTCGGGGGCCGCCGTTTGGTCCGCTCCTGTTTTGTTCGAGAACGGCCCGCGCGACGCCGGCCGGCGTTTTCGCTCAAACTTCGTTTCTGAGCGAAAACGAAGCGCGAACAGGAAGCACTGTTCAGGTTCAGCCCTGCTGGGAACTGGCCAGCGGCCAGCGCGACCGCGGCTGCGTCGGCCCCGTCAAGCTAGCTGACCGCTGCGCGCGCGAGCATGCGCAGTCAAACGCGGTTGCGCAGATGCACGCAACACCAAACATTCATCGCGATCGCTGCCACATGGGCTTATGCAAACCAAGTTGCGGGTGGGTGGGTGGGGTGATTGCGCGGGCTTCGGGGTTGACGACTCATTGGGGCACTGGGCAGAAATCAGTTATCTTTTTTATACGAAAAACTTTAGACTCGATCCCCCCCCCGTGGATCACGGGCACCCTTCTTCTTGCTGCAATGTACATATGATTCTGCCCCATTGTCCATCCTGCCCCCCCCCCCCCCCCGCCATCCTTTGCAACAAATACTATGCGCGCGCATTCGTTTATCAAAAATCATAGGCTTCGCGAGCCTCTTGCAACAACGAACGGCACGAAGTGCGTGCGCACGCGTCGTCGGGCGCGCATGACGAAACCCAAAGACATCTGAAAACACGAACTTGCGCGCGCTCTTGCGAAGTCTTAAGAAAACCATCGGTTTCACAACATGTTCGTAGAATGCTACCATCGGCTTCGCGCGCGCGCATGTCGAAATCGTTCGAACGCCGTTGCGCGCGTGCTTGGTTGGCACGATGTGAGCCATTTAATACCATGCGTGCCACTCTTGCGCGTCTGCCGCGCGAGCATGCCGAACTCCTTCCACCGACGCGAAGCTGCTGTCATCGTCGCCGCCGTTAGCAGCAACGGCGCCGTCACTGAGTGCCCCGTCGTCGTTGCCAGCATCGTCGCCATCATCGCTCTTATCATCACCGTGTCTGCCGTATTCGACGTTGCCGTGATACTGCGCCCGCCCAAGTCGCTGACTCGCATGGGAGTGCCCGCTGGGACGTGCCGAGCGGTCAGCGCCTCCGCGTTCGCGTCGGTCGCGCTGAATTAGCTGGCCGCTGCGCGCGCGAACATGTGCGGGCCAGCGCGGCCGCAGATTGCAAACACTCACCGCGATCGTTCCGCATGGGTTATGCAAACCAAGTTGCGGGTGGGTGGGTGGGGCGATTGCGCGAACAGTGGAGCTGACAATTTCCAGTTCGGCAAGTGACTTGCACCACGTAAGATGCACCACGTAGGGTTTGCCTCGTCGATTCTCCTTTTCTTAAGACAGATTAGGATATACCCCCCCTGGCGTTATCACTCCCCTTTTCGGGTATGGAAATCATATATGATTTTGATCACATATCCATCTTAAATATATTTTTACAGTACTCCAGGGGGGGCGGTATCCCCCCCCTGAGGGTCCGTTGTTTAAACAAAATGCGGTTGCATTTTTGGTTCGAACATAACACTTTGTCACGAATTTATTGCAAAACAATGAAAAGAAGTGCGCACGCGCGCGTCGTCGCGCGCATGCCGAAATCCTTCAACAACCTTTGGTGCCAGAAGAATTTCGCAACCGAGTTTCCCAAAAAGTATACAAAAACACAGGGTTTCGCAACATTGAGTTGCTAAAAAGCTTCCGCGCGAACTCTAGCGAAATCTTAAGAAAACCATCGGTTTTCCAAAATTTTCACAACATGCTATTAAACGGGCTTCGCGCGCGCGCATGTCGAAATCTGTCGAACGCCCTTGCGCGTGTGCCGTCGCGAGAATCTGTTTTGCAAAAAATGGGACGCAGAGCAGACGCGCGCGTCGTCGCGCGCGTATGCCGAAAACCTTCAAAACCCATCGGTTTTGGAAAGATTTCAAAATCGTGTGTCCAAAAAACCTTCAAAAACACAAAGTTTCGCAAGACGGATTTTCAACAAAAGCGTGCGCGCGCGCTCTTGCGTCGTCGTCGTCGTCGTCGTCGTCGTCGCCGTCCTCCCTCCTCCCGCGTCGTCGCCGTCGTCGTCGCCTACGTCGTCCTCTGTCTTTCCTCGTGTTCGTCGTCGTCGTCCTCTTTGGCGTCGTGGTCGTTTCCGTCGTCGTTGTTGACGTGGTCGTTCTTCCTCCTTGTCGTTGTCGTCGTCGTCCGTCGTCGGCGTCTCGTCGTCGTCCCTCCTTTTTCGTCGCCGTCGTCGTCGTCGCCGTTGTCGTCGTCGTCTTCCCTCCTCCCTCGTCGTTGTCGTCGTCGGCGCCGCCGTCCTTCCTCCTTTTTCGTCTTTCGCGTCGTCGCCGTCCTCCCTCCTCCCTCGTCGTTGTCGTCGTTGTCGTCGTTGTCGCCGTCGTCGTCCTTCCTCCTCCCTCGTCGTCGTCTTCGTTGGCGACGTCGTCGTCGTCTTCGTCGTCGTCGTCGTTGTCGTCGTCGAAGTCGTCGGAGACGTCGTCGGTGTCGTCGTAGTCGTCGTCGTCGTCGTCGTCGGCGTCGTTGACGTCGTAGTCGTCGTCGTCGGTGTCGTCGTTGTCGTCGTCGAAGTCGTTGGAGACGCCGTCGGTGTCGTCGTAGTCGGTGTCGGCGGCGCCGTCGTCGTCGCTGTCGTCGTCGGCGTCGGTGTCGTGGCCAAGTGTCATGTGGTACGTACCGTCACGGTCTTGTCTTAAGAGGTCTTGCGACCAAGTTGCGGGTGGGAGGGTGGGATGTTTGCACGAGCAGTGGAGAGGACAGCTGCAAGACTGTCAAATATTAATTTCACCACATAGAATGCGCACCACATATACGGTACCACGTAAACTGCACAACACATATCTTGCAACATATATAGCAAAACAAAGATTGCACCACGCGCGTTGCACCGCATTGACTGGACCACAAAGGTTGCCCCACAGAGATAGCACAGAATGTATTGCTCTACCTAGGCTCCACAAAAGAGATTGCCCCACGTAGATTCTCTTTTCTACAAACAGAATAACTCTACCCCCCCCCCGGCGTTATCGCTACCCCTTCCGGGTACGTAAATCATATATGATTCTGACCACATGCCCATCCCAAGTATGAAATCACAATGTCAAATGCCAACCGGTATCTTCCTCCCTGAGGGTCCCTTGTAAAAAACACTATGCGGTGACATGTTTTGTTCTAACATAGCACTTTTTCACGAATCCCTTGCAAAAAATGAGACGAAGTGCACACGCGCGCGTCGTCGCGCGCGCATGCCGAAATCCTTCAAAGACCTTCGGTGCCGGAAGGATTTCGCAATCGAGGTTCCAAAAAACAGAAAAACACAGGGTTTCGCAACATTGATTCGCTAAAAAAGCTTCCGAGTGAGCTCTTGCGAAATCTTAAGAAAACCATAGGTTTTCCAAGATTTTCACAACATGCTATTAAACGGGCTTCGCGCGCGCATGTCGAAATCTGTCGAACGCCCTTGCGCGTGTGCCGTCGCGAGAATCCTCTGCAAAAAATGGGACGCAGTGCAGACGCGCGCGTCGTCGCGCGCGTATGCCGAAAACCTTCAAAACCCATCGGTTTCGGAAGGATTTCAAAATCGTGTGTCCAACAAACTTAAAAAACCTACAAACACCCAAGGTTTCGCAAGACGGATTTTCAACAGAAGCGTGCGCGCGCGCTCTTGCGTCGTCGTCGTCGTCGTCGTCGTCGTCGCCGTCCTCCCTCCTCCCGCGCCGTCGTCGTCGTCGCCTACGTCGTCGTCTGTCTTTCCTCGTGTTCGTCGTCGTCGTCCTCTTTGGCGTCGTGGTCGTTTCCGTCGCCGTTGTCGCCGTGGTCGTCCTTCCTCCTCCTCCCTCGTCGTCGTCGTCCGTCGTCGGCGTCTTGTCGTCGTCCCTGCTATTTCGTCGCCGTCGTCGTCGTCGTCGTTGTCGTCGTCGTCTTCCCTTCTTCCTCGTCGTTGTCGTCGTCGGCGTCACCGTCCTTTCTCCTTCTTCGTCGTTCGCGTCGTCGCCGTCCTCCCGCCTCTCTCGTCGTTGTCGTCGTTGTCGTCGTTATCGCCGTCGTCGTCCTTCCTCCTCCCTCGTCGTCGTCTTCGTCGGCGTCGTCGTCTCCGTCGTCGTCGGCGTCGGCGTCGTTGTCGTCGTCGAAGTCGTCGGAGACGTCGTCGGTGTCGTCGTAGTCGATGTCGTCGGTGTCGCAGTAGTCGGTCTTAAGAGGTTTTGCAAACCAAGTTGCGGGTGGGTGGGTGGGATGTTTGCAAGAGCGCGGGATGTGTCACATCATAGTTAAAAATCAATTGCACCACATAGATTGTTCCACATAGAGTGCTCAACGCATCCTGCTCGAAACACAGCGTTTTCGGCCCACGCTGGCTAACGCTTGTCCTGGGAATTTCTGCTTGGGCCAGTCCTGCGGTGAAGGGGAAACAGTGCCCTCCGAAACCACGACGGAGAGGTCTGGCCATTGTACTGCTCCCACGAGAAGAAAGTTTGCATATAATGATGCCAGACTAGGTGCGGAGGCTGCGGCGTATTCGTCGAGCGAGCCTGTCATGAGCAGGATGGCGTTCGAGGAGTGTTGCATCTTCGTGCGTAGTATGGGTTGGACTGTCGCTTGTTGGCGTTCTCGTGCCGATCAGCTCCCCTTGGACTCCCAAGCGATTTTGATCGTCTGTGTTTACGGATATGGTGCACATCGTGCAACTGTTCATCTTCGTTGGTCGGGCGATGATAATCATTGGAGGACTCGCGATCCACAACCCACCAAAGCGGCCGATGCGTGCCAGCCAAAGCATGCACCCAAGAAAAAATATTTGAAAGGGAGTGCCCCCGTCTTCGACCCTGGAGGGTCGTTCCGATCAAGGCGATGCGGCCTGTGAGGTGTGCTGAACTTTTCTGGGCGTGTTCATGTTATGCCCCCTTGTTATGCGTTATCGCAGACGCGAATTGGGTCTAGGGGCTGATCGTCTGTTTTTGCCGGCTCCCTCTTCCAGCTGCAATCGCTGGTCGACAATGGATATATCGAATGCTGCACCCCGTGCGCATGTAAGCGCTACATGGGCCATCCCATCCCCCGACTGCTTCCGATGCCGCCTCTGCCTCCGTCTCCGCCTCCTGCTCCTCCTGCTAGTCTCGGCGGGAGTTGAGCATGAGAGGGGATGGAGCTCCTAGCAACGGATGTTGCCTCCTTGCTCCCTGGGGGGGGGGGGGGGGCAGGCAAGGTTGCCGGGAGCACTCGTGGGAAGCCGGGAGGCACTGGCACGGGGGCCACTTTTGTTTGCTCGCGGCCCGGCCCCCACCCGCGCTCCGTCGGACCTTCTCTTCCACCGCCCCCTCTTCCCTCCTCCCCGGGCCCCTGCTCTGCCACTCCTGGACCAGGGTCGTGGAACCCAGGCCGGTCCGTGGTCCCTGCTCCCACCCTGCCACCCTGAGGAGGAGGAGGAGGAGGAGGCCTGAGGAGGAGGAGGGGGAGGAGGAGGAGGAGGAGGAGGAGGGGGAGGAGGAGGAGGACAGGAGGGGGAGGAGGAGGGGCAGGAGGAGGAGGCATCCTGTTTCATCGTGCTCCCCCCTTCTCCCTCGGTCTGGCCGTGTGCCACCCGCTCTCCCGCCCGTCCCTGCAGTCGACCTTGCTGGCAAGGACAGGACGCTTCGGCACGGCCGCTCGGGCATCCCCTGCCCCTTCGACCCGCCCGCCGTGCCCGACGCCGCTGCAGCTGCTCCAGCGCGGGGCGACCGAGGGCCATCCGCACCCTCGCCTTGTGATGTTCCGACCTATGTTAGCTTGGATCACCAGGAAGAGTTTCGAGCACCCAGAAGGTACCGAAACTCAAGGTTTTTCACGTGCCCGGGCCCTGGGAGGCGCTATTCGTTCGACATTGTTTCGATATTGTCCTGGGTGCTAGAGATTATTTTTGGGATGTGGTCCTCTGCACCGGGGCCACCCGCGGGGTCACGAAGATGGCTGGACCCCGCGCCGTGCTCCGCGCTTGGTGGCACTCCGCGGCACGCGCTGGCGCCTCGCGAAGATGGCGACCGCGCCCCCTGCGAGAGCGGCCCCTCTTCAGGGGGTGGCGCGACGGCGAGCATCTTGCATTTCGCGCGGCGCGCGGCTCGAAGTGCGCCGGTCCGCCCGGACCTCCGGCGGCTCGAGCTGTCTGTGCCGTGGGCCCCCCTCGGGCCCCCGCGGCCCCTCCCCCTGCGTCCCGTCTTTTCGCCATGACTCGGTGTCGAATGGTCCCGGAGGAGGAGGCGGAGGAGGAGGCAGAGGAGGAGGAGGGGGAGGAGGCAGAGGAAGAGGAGGAGGAGGAGGAGGAGGAGGACGAGGAGGAGGAGGAGGAGGAGGAGGAGAAGGACGAGGAGGAGGAGGAGGAGGACGACGAGGAGGAGGAGGACGACGAGGAGGAGGAGGAGGCCCAGAGTAGCGCGAAGCTCTTGCCGCCTCGCTTCTGCCGGGCCGCCAGACGTCTGGGCAACTGCGTCCGCGCTCCGATGCACTGCTGGTCGGCTGCGCGCCCCATGTGGCCAGGCGGATGCCGATCGCTCGGGGGCGGACCCCAGTGCACGGAGAACGGTGAACGCGCGTGCGCGCGTCCAGGAGGCGGAGAGCATGCGCACGAGGCTGACGCGGGAGCACGCGGAGACCAAGGCGCGGGGCCAGGTGGCCGCCCTGGGGCAGAAAGCTTGCCCTTATCCTTCAGGCCCCAGGCAATCCCAGAAAATCCAGGGTGTCTTCCTGCTGAGGTCACAGGATCTTGCGACCAATGGCGAACCCTACCCCTATGGATCCAAGTGACGCTGGGGTACCGGACACCCTTGCTGAGGTTCTTTCGGCCGCAGACATTTTTCGGATTCTGAACCCCAGTCGGCATTTCAGAGATCTGACCTGCAGCGGTAATGTTCACCTGTGAGCGACACAAAAACGAGGGCGTCTGCGCCAACATTGGATTGGTGCGGAAGTTGCCCGCGTAATTAAGGTCGCGCGTAAGCGTTCTCGCTTCAGATGTGTGGCGTGCCGCGCGGGCGGCCCGCGTGAGCCACCGCAGAAGGTTTTTATGTCATCTCGCGTAAGACCCGTGTTGGATCGTCGCTCATGCGGTTGCCTACCGATGGCAGGGGGCCCCTGCGGGGCGGCCCCTCCAGGCCAGGAGGCCGTCCAGCGACATGCCCGGCGGCGCGCAAGATCGGGGCAGGGCGAGAGGGGCGCACCTCTGCTACCAGCTCGAGAAGTCGCCCAGTGGCTAAGGGAGAGGAAGAAAGCAGCAGGGGAGGGAACTGCAAGGAGGAGCGGTGAGGGAGGAGTAGGAGAAGGAAAAGGAGAAGGAGGAGGAGAAGGAGGAGAAGGAGGAGGAGGAGGAGGAAGAGGATGAGGAGGAGGAGAAAAAAGAGGAGGAGGATTTGGGGGGAGGAGGAGGGGCAAGGGGGAGGAGGGGGAGGAGGGGAGGAGGGGGTGGAGGAGGAGGAGGAGGAGGAGGAGGAGGAGGAGGAGGAGGAGGAGGAGCAGGAGGAGGAGCAGGAGGAGGATCGGGAGGGGAGCAGGAGGAGCAGGAGGAGGAAGAGGTGGGGAGGAGGAGGGAGGAGGAGGAGGAGGAGGAGGAGGAGGAGGAGGAGCAGGAGCAGGAGGAGGAGGAGGAGGGGGCGGAGGTGGAGGCAGAGGCGGAGGGGGAGGAGGAGGGGGAGGGGGAGGAGGAGGAAGAGGAGGAGGAGGAGGAGGAGGAGGAGGAGGAGGAGGAGGAGGAAAGGAGGAGGATGAGGAGGAAGAAGAGCAGCAGGAGGGGCAGGAGGAGCAGGAGGAGCAGGAGGAGGAGGAGGAGGAGCAGGAGGAGGAGCAGGAAGAGGAGGAGGAGGAAGGAGGAGGAGGAGGGGGGGGCAGGAGGAGGAGGAGGAGGAGGCGGAAGAGGAGGGGGAGGAGGAGGAGGAGGAGGAGGAGGAGGAGGAGGAGGAGGAGGAGGAGGAGGTGGAGGAGGAGGAGGTGAGGAGGAGGAGGAGAGAGGAGGAGGAGGGAGGAGGTGGAGGAGGAGGAGGAGCAGGAGGGAGGAGGTGGAGGAGGTGGAGGAGGTGGAGGAGGAGGTGGACGAGGGAGGAGGAGGAGGAGGTGGAGGAGGAGGAGGAGGAGGCGGAGGAGGAAGAGGAGGTGGAGAGGAGGAGGAGGAGGAGGAGGAGGAGGCGGAGGAGGAGCAGGAGGAGGAGGAGGAGGAGGAGGAGGAGGAGGAGGAGGAACGAGGATCGGCGATCCAGGGTCCAGGATCAAGCATGGTCGAGGATCGAGAGGAGGAGGAGGAGGAGCAGCAGCTGCAGGAGCAGGAGGAGGGCCAGGAGGAGCATGATGGGGGGCAGGAGCCGCCCCCAAAAAGCTCGCGCCCACACCGCCCGCCACCCCCAAGAGCAGGAGCGGCTTGTGAGCGGACTGCCTCGATCTTCGAGCCGAGGCCCTTGCCTCCCCTCGAGGAAGAAGCATTTGCGGAGACGTACGTAGTCGGAGCTCCGCGCTAATTCCGTGGATCGTCGCTGGGCCCCCCTTGCGGCGCCTCGGGCGCCGCCCCTGGCGCGCAGAGGGGAGGTCAGCGCGGATCCAAGATTTCCGCGCGGACCTCCAAAAGTTTACGTTTATGCAAGTTGTTTAGCTCCTATACGTTTTGCTTCAGGTTCCTCCCTGGCATCGCCCATGTTGCCCATCAGCCTGGCCTGCTGCAGGCGCTTCGGCCCCGGACGTCCCACGTCACGACTGTGTCGTTACATGGGCCCCGGGAGTTTCGCACATGCGCCCATCCTGGCCAGGCCCATAGTGGGCCCAGGATCGGTGTGTGTGTGTGTGTGTTGTGTGCCGCCCTGGCCAAGCCAGGAGGGCGTATGCACCGATCCTGGCTTCTTTTGTCTTCCTCTGGCGCGCAGCGGGGATCACGCAGTGGCGAGAGCGGTCGCGGTCGTGCGGTCGCCCCTCTCGCTGCCCCCGCTCCGGGCAGGGCCTCTCAGACGCGCACGTTGTCGGCCTGCCGGGCTGCACGGACACGAACCGCAAGGCGGCCGCGTCGGCGGCGATCAAGCAGTGGCGAAGCGTCTTGGCCCGCCTATAGCCCTATCAAGCAATATTCCAAGAACCTTTTGTTGTTTCCACAAAATGTTCTTAGAACATTTCTGGCGGAGTCTGTCTTGTGTTATCACATCTGGAATATGTTTTAAGAACAGAGTTTTCGTGATTAGAACATTGTTGGTGGGTTCTAAGGACATTTCGTGGTAGGACTTAGGACTCCCGGGACGGTCGGTCACTGCTCAAGGCGAGGAGGATCGGGGAAACGTAAGACTCGAGTGCGCCAGAACTCGGGTTTGCCGACGGTTTTTGATTCGCTCGTCCTGGATCTTGACGGTCCAGGTTTCCTGGGATGCTTACAGCGGGATCTCGCGTCAACTGTCAGACTCGGTCTCGTTATGTTCATGATGACCCCGTCCGGGTCCCCCCGAACGTGAGTCTTACGTCCTCCCGAGAAGAGGCGGCAGAAGAGGCCCAGACAATACGGCTCTTAAGTCGGGCCTGTCCTTCTACAGGAGGGATATTCAAACATAGTCAAATAATAGATTGGCGACGATTTCCAGCCTGTTTTTTAATATTTGTGATTACTTTTTGGCTAGTCTGAAGTTTTTGCCCCAAATCCCCCTGTAGGGGGGACAGGCCCGTCCTAATACTGCTCGTCACGAGCAGGGTCGACTCGAGCAGCGCTCCGCCTCCGAGGGCCCGCTCTGGGCACGCGGGGGGTCGAGAGCGCCAGGCTGGCCCGCGTCACGAGAAACATGTGATGACACAGGCTTGTGGGGAGGGGGGGCCCTCCTCCTCCTCCTCCTCCTCCTCCTCCTCCTCCTCCTCCTCCTCCTCCTCCTCCTCCTCCCCCTCACCCTTCTCCTCCTCCTCCTCCTCCTCCCCCTCCTCCCGGGGCCCCGAAGGTGTACGAGAGGTGTCCTTTTCGTCACGACTTCGCCTGCGATGGTCTTGGTTTGACGACGTCTGCCCCCCCCAGGGGAGGGAGGGGCATCACCGCCGCCTGGAGGCTCGATCTTCGGGGCCCTCGGCGGGCGGTGGATGCGGGTATAATTTGGCGGGGGCTCCGGGCCCAAATATATCCATCTCCACCGGCCCCCACGGTCCCAGGACACCGGCTCCCCTTGTTGGTGGGCAGAACTCTCCGCCTCGCACTCATACCTCCACCCCTCTACCCCCAAAATATCAACGACGATGTCAGCGCGAATAGCGACCTTGGGGTACGACACCTTCGTCCACTCGGGCTTCCCTCGTCGCCACGCCGCCATCACTGAAATGGAGGGTCATCGGTTGGGCATCTTGCACCGCAGGGTGCAACTTCAATGTCGATAGACGGGAGAGCTACGTGGCTGACAAGTTGATAAGGGGGAAGCAAACAGACAGAGAGAGAGAGAGAAACAAGTAGAAACACAACAGACGGGATACATCAGTTACACCAGACAAAAGCCCAAATCAGTGGATGTTTTGAATTTTTCGCAGGTGCCTCGATCGGCCTTCCTCCCGCCCGAGTCTAGTTCGAATGTACGTTGTTGTCCAGTCTAGGTATGGTAGGGTCCTCTCTCTCGCTCTCTCTCTCTCTCTTTCTCTCTCTCTCTCTCTCTTTCTCCCCCCCTCTCTCTCGCTCTCTCTCTCTCTCTCTCTCTCTTTCCCGTGGTGTCCCGTGGCGCGGGGGTCCCCCGTGGTAAGGGGTAAGGATGGGCAACCTTCCCAAGGGTACCCTTGCATCCTTGCCTCCTCGGTCCACCCTTGGTCACTTTCGTTGGCCGCGCCCCGCTCGGGAGCTTCGAAATGGCCTTCCAAGCCCTTGCGTCCCTATCGGGCGTCCTTGTCATACGGGTTGACTGTATGCTATGCTGTGTTATGCTAGCTAGCGATAGTGAGGTCGATAGTGAGGCCGCTAGTGATATCGATTTCTAGATCCGTTCCGTAAGATCGAAAGAGAGATTGACCGTGAGATCGATACTGAGATCGATAATGATATTGGCAGTGAGGTCAATTACATCAGATCTATGATGGGACCGATAGCAGGATCGATATTGAGATCGATAGTGCGATCGTTTGTGAAATCTATAGTCAGATCGATTGAGTGAGATCGATCTGATATCGATCGTTCGATTGTGTTCGATAGTGAAATCGAAGGTGAGATCGATTAAGTGACATGGATAGTGAGATCGATCGTGTGATCGATTGTGAGATCGATGGGGATATCAATAGTGACATCGATAGCGGGATCAAATGAATGAGATCGATAGTGAGATCGGAGGTTAGATCGATCGTGAAATTGATAATGACATCGAAAGCGGTTTTCGATCGTGAGACCGGTAGTGTGATCGATCATGCGATCGATAGTGAGATCGATATTGACGTCGAGCGTGAGATCGATAGTGACATCGATCGTGACATCGATGGTGAGACCGATCGTGAGAGCGATTGTAAGATCGATCCTGAGATCGATAGTGAGATCGATCGTGAGATTGATAGTGAGTTCGATCGGGGAACTAATTGTGATATCGATCGCGAGATCGACTGAGTGATATGGGTAGTGAGATCGACAGTGAGATCGGTTGAGTGAGATCGATAGTGAGATCGATAATGGAATGCGATCGACCAGGAACCCAGGAAGCAGAAACTTGAACCCTGGAACCCCGCCGCCCACCGAAGTCCGCCCGGAACCAGCAACTGGGAACCTGGGAGCGCAGAACTGGGCATCCGGGAACCCGGCCGCTGAACGAAATCGTTTGGGAATATTGCCAAATCTTGCAATTTCCGCTAGGACACTTTCAGTGCAAGCATTGCTTGGGGAATATCGAGAGCGATCTCTCGCTGTATGTGTATATTTATATATTGTACAGAGTTGGTGGCTTATGATGAGGATAAGATGGGAAGAGGTTCAGAAGTGGCGATCGGAGAATGTGGGCGGGGGTGAGAATGGGAGAAGGAGGGAGGTGCAGCCGGAGAAAGCGAGGAGAAAGGAAGGGAGGGGGAGAGGAAGAGGGGAAATGGGCCTGGTCGGGGGAGGAGTGTACTGGAGGACAATGACGAAGTGGAGGACGACAAGATGGGGAGAGGGGAGAGGGGGAGGGGGAGGTGTCGAGAGCTCGATGCCCAGGAGGAGGAGGCGGAGGAGGAGGGCCAGGAAGGGGAGGAGGAGCGGACTGGAGCAAGCGGAGGAGCAGGTGCTACTGTTAAGTCGGGCCTGTCCCTCTACAGGAGGAACAATAGTACTGGGACGTTTTTGTACACGCATTTTTATGTATTGCTTGCACATGTTTGGGGTATTTGTTATTTTTCGTCCCAAAATCCCCCCGTAGGGGGACATGCCCGACCTGACGCTGTTGCATGCTGCCCGCGATGGGCGGCCGGGCGCAGGAGCTCGCGAGCATCAACGAGCAGATGGCCATCTTCACCCAGGCGAAGGCGAAGGCCCAGGAGCTGCTCGCGGAGGCGACGTCGTCGATCCAGACGCTCCGGGTCGAGACGCAGGAGTGCCGAGCGATCCATGGTTTCGCCGCGCTTCTGGGGCGAGGCAGCCTTGTGCAGCCCGCCTGCTGCAGGTCTGTTTGCTGGCTGTTCACGAGTCGGCACTGGCGTGGCGCTGCAGGCGAGATACAGGCATGGCCGCGCTTAGAGTGCCTGGTGCATCCCTCGTGGCATCATTCGCAGACAGGCGCGCCCACGCCCAGTAGAGCTCGTGCTCGGAAAAGGTTTCCTGGTGTCAGGAGCTGACAACTAGCGCCAGCACCTATGCGACCCCTGGATTCGTCTTGGAGGAATCCTGTGGGGATCATCGGTGTGTGATGTCGGATGTGCCCCCCGCTCGAACAGGAGCTCCCCGCGGGGTCCGACAAGCCGCACCCATCCTATAATTTTTCGCCTTGATCTCCTTGCCCTTTCCCATTCCTTCCTCCTCTAGGTTTGAGCGTGCACTGTTCTTCCATCATGATAGGAGGGGTACGGAGTGAGGTGGGAGGAGGGCAGGTGCAGGAGGGCAGGAGGGAGGGCGCAGAGACGGCGGCAGCCTTTCGCTCAGCAACTTCTGTCTGTTGCGCTCGGGTCACGCCGAGCGCAGTTCCAAGAAGTTCCTGCGCGTGCGTCTGGGATCGGGGGGGCGCTGGGCATGTTGTTCCGAGCGCTCTCTTTGTCTCTCTCTCGCTGTCCCTCACTCACTCTCTCTCTCTCTCTCTTTCTCTGTGTCCCTCACTCACTTTCTCTATATATCTGTCTCTCTCTCTCTCTCTCTCCCTCTCTCTCTCGCGGGTGCTTTTGAAGCACTGTGCATTGTTTTGCGTGGGGCCGCAGGTAAAGCGACGTTGAGTTTCGCTATGCTTGGCTGGGCCGTGGTTGCACTCCCTCGGTGCATGGCCGTACCAGTTGTGGCGTCTGCAGGTTCGAAGCGATTCGAGTGACCATGCAGCGCGTATTTGCACTTCTGATGACTGCCCCGCGATTGGCTCCGCGCGTGCTGCTCCCAGACATGCCCGAGGCATCGAGCTAAGCGCGCGCCAGTGCGTCGCAGGAGAAGGAGGTGGAGAGCAGAGACCTGCAGTGCGATTACGAAACGAAGGTGCACCAGTGCAAGACGAGGCCCGCCCTCCGCGTGCTCCTCTCCGGACGCGAGCGCGAGAGGTCTTCTTGGATCGGGGCTGTCGTGCTCGCACAAGCGTTCCAACACGCGGGGTTTGCGCCGCTGGTGGACCGCGCGGGGGCAGCCCCCTTCTCCCGGTCCGCCAATCTCGGAGCACCCCCACCCTCCTCCCCCACTGGCGCCAATACGGTTGGTTCGGGAGTTTTCAGTCTTCCCTCCCTTCTTTGGGGAACAGGGCTACACACCAAACCTGAGTACTAAACCCGAACCCTTCAACCAAACCCTGGTCCGAAATCCTGAGGCAAGTAGTTTTATGCAGGGCGACGCCCAGATGATGTACGTCATCGGTAGTTTGCGGCTAACACATTTGTGGCTTTCTGACAGCATTCTCGTGACATCAGCAAATCTCTTACGTATACAGACCATGATCAGTGTTCAGGACCTGCGCATAGAGACCACAGACTTAGGGTTGCAACTCCATCCAGACAAGAACAGATCCTATGTACATTGGTTGACCTCGTTCACGGCACCGAGTTTTCGTTTGCGCAGTGAAGATCGAGTTTTTACGAGGGTATGTGTCAGCAGAGCTGATTAGCAGGAATATAATTGAGGTAAAGTGGAGGATAAGATCATGGCTCGATGAGAGCACTAAGCGTATTGAAGGAAGAGTTCGTGTCTAGATGACGCTCCGTAGCCCCTCCTGAACAGAGACATGGTTGGATTTTGCTGACACTTCTCAAGGAGGCGAAGCTTGGGCCCCCACGATTGGGATTGTGGGACGGCTTCGGCGCAATCGAGCGCAGGTGTTCAACATAGAAGTCCGCGTGCCGTGGCGGCACGTTGAGGATCTGCCACAAAGGGAGATATCTGCCAGTGAGTGGGGCACCTCGGGGGACCCTTTCAAACACACCGCATGTTCTCCAGTTCCCCCTTTCCATCCTTCATAAGCATCATCATCAGCATCCTCATCAGCATCAGCATCATCAGCATCATCATCGTCGTCATCGTCATCATCGTCATCGTCATCATCACCATCATCAGCAGCAGCAGCACAACCATTATCACCATCACACTCAGGAAGCGAGGTTTGATCCATGTCACTTGCCCCACATTGCCCTGGCTCGGACGGACCTATGAGTGAATGCGCTGAGATTGAACCATTGGCCGATGCGTCTCCCTGCGCTCCTGTGCCGAACATACATGGGCGAGTAGGGGCGCAGTCGCAGCTGATTGGGCTAAAGAAGTATAGCGGCATCGCTGGAAATGTGCACCTCGTATCGCAGCAGTCTCTGCGACCAAGTGGGTGAGTCATACATGTTGTGCCCAGAAAGAAGTACTCCCTGACCTCGCGCATCGATTGCGGAAGGCTAAGAACAGATGTGCAGACTATGCTGCGGCACTTCCCTTGCCAACTTCCCATTTTGCCAGGCCCTCGCAGCTCTTCGGTGCCAATCTGCTGGGCCTTCGCTGTTCTCCCTGGCAGGTCCGATCCGACCCACCACCACCCCATGGCCAGAGCCACCCTGGGACTCGGCATGCGCCCCAGCGAGGCCGCAGGAGAGGGAGGCGCGCCGGAGGGCGAGCTCGGTGCCCTGCCAGTTCTCCGTCGGGTGCCTGCGCACTGCTCCGCCCAGCCGGGAGTCCCGCCACAGGGCTCGAGTTCCCGATAGCATTCCCTGCCGCGGCAGCCCCCGCGTTGCAGGGTGCAGGACATCCTGTACACGGACATGTGCGCGGTCCGGGTCGTCCGCGACGCCGTCATGAGCCGCAGCGAGGTGTCGCCGCCCGCCGCGATAGGCGAGCAGTCGCCCAGCCGCGGTCGGCGGGACCGCCGCCGGCGCCGCCGCCACGACGCACCGAGGGGGCCGGGTCGGCCTCAGGACGGCCCTCGAGGCAGCCCAGGCGGGTCCTGTCCAAGGAGGGGGGTCAGTGCGAGGAATACCAGGAGAAGGAGGAGGAGGTATACCTGGAAGAAGAGCTTAGGGGCTGGAGAAGGAGATCAAGGAGTTGAAGCAGAGGAACAAGGGGGGTGCTGGAGGACATCGAAGAGCAGAAGCGGACAGTGGCAGCAGCTACGCACAGAGGCAGGAGGAGGAGGAGGAGGTGTACAGTCCCATGGGGGGGGTCGGGGATCGCTCGCCCTCCTCGCCGTCATCATCCTACCTCACTTCCTGATCTCCTTTTAGGCCTCTCGTTCCTACTCGTCACCCTCCTCCCCTTAGTTATTCCTTTCCATCCTCCGCCTCCCTTCTCCTCATCCATGATCCTCCTCTCTTCCGTGCTGAGGTCAGAAAGAGCGTGTTTCGCGGTCGCTTGGGAGGTAGGGCGGGTAGGCCCCCCCCGGGGGGGGGGAAGGTGAGACAACATCTGGCCCGTGCAGGGAGGTGGGGCGCTAGAAACCAGGGAACAACCCCAGGGACTTCGCGCTTGGGAGGGGCAACGGAGCTCCCGCACCATTCGCGCCGGAGAACGACGACGATGACAGACAACGAACGACGACGATGACGGCGATGGCGACGACGACGACGACGACGTCAAAGACGACGACGACGACAATCGACGATCGACGATTGACGACGACGACGATGACAGACAACGAACGACGACGACGACGATGGCGACGACGACGACGACAATCGACGATCGACTATTGACGACGACGACGACGACGACGACGACGACGACGACGACGGCTGTGGCGGCGGCGGCGGCGGCGGTGGTGGTGGCGGCGGCGGCGGCTGCGGCGGCGACGGCGACGACGACGACAACCGACGACGACCGACGACACCGACGACGGCGACGACGACGTCGACTATTGTCACGACGATTGTCACGACGACGACGACGACAGCGACGATCGACGATCGACGATCGACCGCGCCATGACGACGACGACGACGACGACGACGACGACGACGACGACGACGACGACGACGACGACGACGACGACGGAGGCGGCGGCTGCGTCGGCGACGACGTCGTCACGACGACCGACGACGACCGACGACGACAGACGTTGTCGACGATGACGTCGATGACAGTTGCCGTGACAGACTACTGTCACGGCAATTGTCACGACTTCGACGGCGACGACGACGACGACGACCCCACTCGACCCGCTTGAATGCCCCGCCCGCCCCTCAGCTTGAATGTCCTCCCCCACCGACTTTCCTGCCTCAAAGTCTCGACCAACCTGCCCGCCGGACCTGCCCGCGGGCTTTAGTTCATCTCCAGCGTCGTCGTCGTCGTCGTCGCTCTCCTCGTCATCGGCGTCGACGCCTGCGTCGTCGTTGTCGTTTGTCGGCGCGAGGGGGGGAGAGGGGTTCTAGAACCCTCCGTCCCTTGCACCAGGGGGTTCGGGGGGCGCTATGTGTTTTTTTCCCATTTGGGATCTGGGGTGGGAGAGGGAGGGATTGCGAATCCAATATTTTGCTTTTACTGAGCGTTCTATGCCAGCGCTGGTGAAACGCCTTCCTTCTGAGGTCGGCCTGATTGTGTTGAACGCATGCAAGTGTGGATCTGGCATCGGGGTCATCCGTGGTCCCCGCCAGCAGTGGGGGAGCAGGCATGGAGGAGGAAGACGACGAGAAGTAGGGCGAGGGCAGCGGGGATGAAGAAGCAAATGGAGGACAAGGACATGGATAGTGGACGGAGGCAGAGTTAGAGGAGACAGAGAAGGACGCAGAAGAGGAGGAGGAGGAGGAGGAGGAGGAGGGGGAATAGAGGATCAGGAGGACGAGGAAAATTAGGATGGTCGAGGAGGATTCAACGAAAAGACGAAGGAGGTGGAGGAACAAGAGGAAGAGGAGGAGGAGGAGGAGGAGGAGGAGGAGGAGGAGGAAGAGGGGGAGTTGTTGCAGCTTCTGATTATGTCTGGGGGGATGGAGGAATTGGAGATGTAGAGTGGGGAGGGAGGGAGGAGAAAGGCGAGGACAAGGACGAAGAGGACGATGAGCTGAAGTGGCAGGGAGGTCAGGAGGAGGAGAAGGAGGAGGAGGAGGGAGGAGGGAGGGAGGGAGGGAGGGCGGGAGGGCGGGCGGCGGGCGGGCGGGCGGGCGGGCGGGCGGGAGGGAGGGAGTGGGGAGGAGGAGGAGGAGGAGGAGAGGAGGAGGAGGAGGAGGAGAGGACGAGGAGGACGAGGAGGAGGAGAAGGAGGAGGAGGAGAAGGAGGAGGAGGAGGAAGGAGGATGCTTCCCCCCTCACTCCTCTCCTCTCCTCGGCCGCCGCGTGGGCCAGGCGCCCCTCGAGCGCGCGCGCGCCGCCGCGGCAGCCTCGCGCGCGCGCGCCGCCGCAGGGCGGCCTCTTTCCTCCTTCCCTCCTCTCCCCTCCCCTTCCCTCCATCCCCCTCCCCTCCCCCCCCCCCCCCCACTCGTCTCCCTCCCGTCTGTCCCCCTGCATTCCCCTTTCCCCACATCCCCCCCTCCTCTCCGCCCCTCCCCCCTTCCTCCCTCCTTCCCTCCTCCCTCGTCGTCGTCCCCCGTCCTTCTATCCCTCCCTCCTCCTCGCCTCCTGCGTCTGTGTGTGCGATTTCCGAGGAGCAGGCCCGGACTATGACGAGGCAACCCTACGCGTGAGCCTCTTGCCCGCTTGCTCGCTGCGCGGAGTGACGTCAGTGTATTCTGCCAGCGCGAGCGTCCTGAGAAGACCGCTGGCGTTGAGCCGCGAGTAGGCTAGAAGACTCCAGCGGGGAGAGAGGGAGAGAGGGAGAGAGAGAGAGAGAGAACAACAAAGGGGAAACAGGGAGAGCACTCAGACCGCCATGGCCATCGGCAGGGCCATGGTTGACGCCGCGCCCAAGAGGTGCGCCGACCTACGTACCCATTGCTCTGTGCCCATGTCATTTTGGACTGGTACGAGAGAGAGAGAGAGAGAGATGGAAAGAAAACAAAACAAACAAACAAACAAACAACAAAAAACATACAAAAGAAAGAGAGAAAGTGAGAGAGTACGGTTACGTGAGAGCGACCGCCTACGCGAATTTCAAGCGGCGATTTTCAAGTGTAACCTGCCTGTGCCACCGTTCATTCTGGCGCCAAGGCAGTGCCCGAGGGTTCCGGCCCTCACCATGTAAGCCACATGCAGTTGTTCAACAGCAAACTCAGGCGTTGGAGCCCCGAGTTTGCCCGGGCCCCAGAGCTGCTGCTCCACCTCCGCCGCTGGATGATTTGGGGCAGTTCGGCTTGGGAAGGGGTAAGGTTGTGGATGGCTCGTTCGTGCAATTATTGTGCCACCACAGCCATCTTCTCGACTCGTTGCCGGGCGTGCTCCTGGGGCGCGCGGTGTCCACAGCGCTGATGTGCTACAGAGCCTAAAACCCGATTTGCAGTCCCCGTCCAAAAGCGCGGAGGAAGCGCTTTCACGGCTTAGTAGTGGACTCCCGCCATGAAGTCGGGAGGGCGCTTCCGTGAGATCCGACTCCTCGCCCAGCAGTTGGCCACCGCGCACAGACGCAGATGTGATAGAATCGTGCTCTTCTTTTCGTTTTTCCGAACTGCTCGCTGGGTTATACATCGCGAGTCCGAAGTTTCTCACATGTTGAGCCTGGTGACCCCGTGTAATTCCTTATTCCTCTCATCTCGCATCCACTGCAGGGCGCAAGCGCCACGATGGCAGCAGCACTTCGCGCAAGAAGGATGGCAGCAACACTTCGTGCAAGAATCGGGGGAACGTAAGACCCGGGTTTGCCGGGACTCGGGTTCGCCATCGTTTTTTGACGACCGCGCCTCGGATTTTGACGAGGAGGAGTTTCGTGGGATGTCTGCAGCGGGAGGCCTCGTCAAAATGCAGGCTCGGCCTCGTCATTTTTTTGACGACCTCGTCGGGGATTTCCGAGTCCCCCGTACCCGGGTCTTACGTCTCCCCGAAAGAAGACGAACCGAGGCGAGGGCATCGATCACAAAAGTAGTGGAGACCAGCGCTAGCGCATTTTCCATGGCAGCCATGAGATACGGAACGACTATTACACCATCGCGGAATGACCAACATAGGAAGATAATCAGCCGGCCGAGGAAATGCGCAAGGTGCGTCGGGATGACATCCCCGAACGCAGACATACCCACGTGGCGCGTGCCGCACGCTGCAGGTTAGCCCCATTCGAGTTCATCATGGCAAGGTAGGTCACCAACCACATAATGGCAAATTCTCGGCGGGGCTGGACATGCGCAACCCGCTTGGCTCTATCATCGGATCCCCGTTCGCGGCGTTGGTGGGGGTGGAGAGGTTTGCTTCGCGTCGCGGGCCGCTCGGGCGGGAGATTCCTAATTATTCCGTTCGACCGAGAAGTCAAATGATATGTTGTTCGTCAGTTCTTCAGCGGGCAAGGAATAGTTTGTAGTGAGCGCGAGCCTCCGTGCTAGCGCCAAGCCCGGCTTTTTCGACCGCAGGCTTGTAGCACGAAAGCGCGATCGTTCTTGCCGCATGGTTATCCGCAGGGCGCGACTGCAGAGGCCGCGCCGAGAATGCCAGCCAGCTCTTGCCCCCCCCCCCCCCGAAGGGCAGAGGCCGAACGCTGGGTCGGGGGCGGGGCGGGGCGGGGGACGAGCTCTGGGCGTGCGGGGGTCGGGCAGGGGGCGTCCGCATATCGAACACCTCCTGCGCGGTGCGCGCCTCGCGTGGCGCCAACCGGCCGGCGCAAGTCGATCGATGGGCCTCTAGCCGCTTCGGAGCGACATCGAAGGTAGCTCTTCAGAGCGTAGTCCACCTTGTTCAGTCGCACTCACTGCGTGTATGTCAGCTGGCGCAGGAACCCATCCTCCATCCTCCTGCCCCTCCCCTTCCCCCGCCCCCCGTCGGCCCTCATCCCGGGAGGGTCGCTGTGCTCAAAGTGCGAGCCAGGAGGCTATGGGATTTTCCCTGGCGACCCTTCGGGGCATGCGGCGTCGCAGCCGGCGGAGGCGGGAGCATGCCCCGCCGTTCGTGGGCGCGCGGCCGGTGGCCAGGGGCGACGGCCATTCGGCGCTGCAGGCGACATTCGTTGACGCAGCCGCGCGCGGAGCACGTCGAGGACCCGGCGGGCCTCCAGAGCAAGACCGGGCGCGCAGCGGGGCGGCGCGGCGAAGCCTAGAGCGCGGCACGCGTGTTTCTGCATGGTTCGGGGCCGCGATGGGGCGCCCACGGGCTGGCACGCAGACGACGTCGGGCAGGGGCAGGTGCTGCCCGTTCAGAGCCAACTCGCAAGGCTCGTTGTGGGGGAAGCGGGTCCCGAGGGAAACGCGTCCTGAGATTTGTTCGCTGCTTTCGGGCCCTCGGGGCTCTCTCCACGGGCCCCGGGACTGTGAGGCAACGACTCCAGATGGAGGTCTCGTCCCGGGGGGAGGCCCCCAAAGGGTCCAGGACCCGTTCCCCTCGGACCCCGTTTCCCCCTATGCGAGAAGGCGATTCGGGGCGTGGGCCTGCGGCCCCGCCGACGAGGGATGCATGGTCGCGGTCGCACTGACGGGCAAGACCGTGCATCTGGCGTGCAGGGTGCAGGGACGTGCGGCTGGATGCCTTGGTGGGAAGGCGTCCTGCGAACCGCGCCGCCGCTGCCAGCGTCGGCGCGCCCTGGGGGAGAGCTCCGACCAGAGGCAGGTTGCAGAGGTAGCTCTGGGCCGGCTTCAAGATTGAGGCTGGCGCGGTTGGCGAACAATGCGATCACGATGGAGACGAAATGCCGGCGGACCCCGCGCAGAATGTTGCATGCCCGAGCACAGGGCGACGGATGCAACAGCATTGGCAGCACAGAAGGTGCCCCGAAGCACGAACAGATGGATGAGAGCGACGTTCGCGACACCACCGTTACAGCTACGGGCCCTCGCTGGCAGACTTCACGGGCGCGCGCGTGGCCACTCTGGCTTGCAGGCGATGCGGAGGTAGAGGCAGACAAAAAGATAACGCAAATCGCTGGCCGAACGCAGATTCAATTGAGGGGGGAATTCCGCCCCAGAAGTCGGTGACGGAGGGGGCCTCTGACACCTGCGTCACCGAGATGTCAAGGTCCAGAACGCCCAGGGCCAGGGGCAGGTCCGTGATCTCGAGGAGGTCAAGGATGATCTGTAGGGCGCCTTGGAAGTCCGCTCGGAGTTCTACGGGGATGACGGTTCTTTGGCGCTGGCGTGGACAACGCCGAAAGCCCACCCGCTGGCCAGGGCAAAAGCAAAAAGGTCCAGACTTTTTCCGGAAAAGTCACGAATTAGCGGTTAGCAGCCTCCGCAGGAGCCAGCAGCAACGGTCTCGAGCGAGGGATGCGGCATGAATTCAAATGTTGATGGTTTTGAGCGGTTGGCCGCGCACGCGACCGACTCGGACTACAACGTCTGGGTTGAGGCGGCCCCGGCGTTGGGTAATCATGGCAGCCACGCTCGTCGGCGAGACGCTCAATCTGAATCTCGAGGAGCGGGCCAGGATGCTGCTAGCCGAGCCTGGCTTTTGCGTGAACCCTCGTGCGCGTGCGCCTGCGTGCAAGCGCGGCGCGCGCCATCGTAGCGCCCTGTTCCCTTTCCAGGCCCAGCACTGTTCCTCAGGGGCATGGGTAGGAGTGGGAGGAGGGGGATGATGACGATGATGATGAGGATGAGGAGAGGATGAGGATGAGGATGCTGCTGATGCTGATGATGGTCTTTTGCTGCTGATGATGATGCTGATGCTGATGCTGATGATGATGATGATGCTGATGATGATGATGATGATGATGATGATGATGATGATGATGATGGTGATGGTGATGGTGATGGTGATGGTGATGGTGATGGTGATGGTGATGGTGATGGTGATGGTGATGGTGATGTTGATGGTGATGGTGATGTTGATGGTGATGGTGATGATGGCGATGCTGATGACGATGACGATGATGATCATGGCCATGATCATGATGACAACGACGACGACGACGATGACGATGACGATGACGATGACGATGACGATGACGATGAATATGATGACGACGAGGAGGAGGAAGAGGAGGAACCTCCCCATCTCCTTCCCCCCTTCCTAATTACCTATTGTAGGAGCTGTGGGGCAGTGGCCCAACAGCTCTTGCTCCTTGGCCATGCGGGAACGGGGCCCTGAAGCAAACGGATCCTACTCCCTGTTGCTCCCTCGCCCGGGCGAACTCTCCCTTCATGCCGAGTCGTGTTCACGGTCTTGCAGTTTCGGGGAGCAGAAAGCCGTGACAAACACTCCAGGGCCGCTCTCCTCCAGGCTTCGTCCTCTTCCTGCTGATCCCTCTCCCCCTCCTCCGCCTCCGGCCGGCTCGGGCGCGGGTGCCATGGCGGGCAAGAGGAAACGCCACAAGAAGAAGCCGGACCTCGCGAAGGCCGGGCGGCGGAAATGGCACGTGCGCGCGAGTGCGGAGCGGGAGCCTCGAGGGAATCCAGGGAGTGGGGACGGGAGGGGCGTTGGGAGGAAGCGGGGGGAGGGGGAGGAGGAGGAGGACGAGGACCGCCGCCCTGTCGCCAGCACCTGGGTGGACCGTCGCTTTTTGCAATGGTGAGAGAATACTCTTGAAGGGCATGCGCCTTTTTTGTGGCAGCCCCGGCGAGACCTGGTGCCAGGACCGCGGATCAGTTGCAGCAGGACGGGAGGGAGCAATGGAGGGACTGCGAGTTGCTGCGCTACAACAGAGCCTCGTGGAGCGCGCGGGCAGGGGAGGAGGGGGGGGGCATGGACGCCACATTGCCTCGGAGGGGCGGAGCGAACCGCGTGCCCAGCTGTGCTCGCACGTCTGTTGCTGATCTGAAGTGGGTATTGCATGGATGGGTGGAGGAAGAGGAGGGGCAGGGACAGAGGGACGGGGGGATGGGGCGGAGAAGGGAGGAGGAGGAGGAGGAGGAGGAGGAGGAGGAGGAGGACGACGACGAGGACGGGGACGAGGACGAGGACGAGGACGAGGACGAAGACGAGGATGAGGACTAGGACGAAGACGAGGACGAGGGCGAGGAGGGGAAGGACGAGGACGAGGAGGAGGACGACGAGGAGGACGTGGACGACGAAGGCGAAGAGGATGACGAGGAGAACGAGGACGACGAGGACGAGGACGAGCATGAGGACGAGGACGAGGAGGACACTGGATCTTTCTGCCGTCAATCCACAGGCCACAGGAGGAGGAGGAGGAGGAGGAGGAGAATGAGGGGGAGGAGGAGAATGAGGGGGAGGAGGAGAAGGAGGAGGAGGAGGAGGAGGAGAAGGAGGAGGAGGAGGAGGAGGAGGAGGGGGGAGGAGAAGGAGGAGGAGGAGGAGGAGGAGGAGGAGGAGGAGCAGCAGGAGGACGACGAGGAGGGAGAGCAGGAGGAGGAGAAAGTGGTGGGGTGGGGAGGGGGCAGGCCAGGGGCGAGAGGCCCAGCCCCATCCCTGCCTCCTCCTTCCTCCATCGTGCAGCAGATGGAGCAGGCCAGCGCGGAGCAGCAAGAGCAGCTTGGGACGGGGGCACGACGACAGCAATTCGAAGAAGAAAAAACACCATACACATGAATGTTTGGCATTTTTTTCTTGTAGCAATGTCCCCTGTTGTGGTGCAGAAGACGCTCCTCGGGTTGGGTGTGGTGTCGCCGGCTCCGCCGATTTCTCAAGACAGCTCCAGTCCCAGCCCAGAGATGCACCGTGGACCCGATCGGCAGTGGTCGCTTTCCGTATCTCCAGTAGTTGATGTTCGATGTGGTTCGACACGGTTTGGCAGCAAAGCCGATGGGGAAGAGGTGGCGGCGCCTGACACAGTTTGGTGGCAGAAGAGGGGCGTTTGGAGCTATCGGAAGAGCTGACGGTGCTGCTGCGGGAGGGGTTGCGGCAGAGTCTTGCTATCACCATGCCCCCAATCCCCACTTGCCCCTGAGGGGGAAGAGGAGTGCTGAGTTTTATGTGCTGTTTGGGTTTCCGGGGGAGGGGGGGGGGCTAGAATTTGCTCTAAGACAGGTCTGCGAACCCTTCACACACGTTTCGCGGCACCACCAGGAGCTCCACAGAAGGTCCTTGTGAGAGTGCCCGCATGCGGTTCCATTTCCATTTCGGTGCACGCCTCACTCGCTTCATGAATGACCCCGTAGGAAGCTTCACTGGAGGCCCCACTGGCGGCGCCCTCATGGTGTTCCACCTTCCATGCCGGCGGCCCCCTCACACGCCCCGTGGCCCGATAGGGTTATGCCATAGGGAGCTCCACTGAAGGCTCCAGTGTGGCGGCGCCCGCATGCGGTCCCACCCGCCTGTCGGGCACACCTCTCACACGTTTCATGGCTCCATATGGAGCTCCACCGAAGGCCCTGATGGCCCCTGTTGCTGGCCCCCCTTCCTTTATCCCCATCCCTCCTGTGCTGGGTACTCGTTTTGAAGAGAGCAGTGTGGTCTCCACCTCCTCTCCTCCTCCCCTCTCCTCCCCTCCTCCTTCTCTCCTGTTTCCTGTGTTCCCCCCTCCTCTTCTCTCGTGCCGTCGGGCTGCGATCTGCGCAACTGTCGCCACTTTTGTGTGGGCTCCTGGGAAGCCCAGCGGAGGTACGTCATACGCGGATCACCACGGGAACTCGCCGCCCCTGGGGGGCTTGCGATCTGCGCAACTGTTGCCACTTTTGTGTGGGCTCCTGCGAGGCCCAGCGGAGCTACGTCCCACGCGGATCACCTCGGGACCTCGCTGGCCTCTGGGGGGCTTGCGATTTGCGCAATTGTCGCCACTTTCGTGGGCTCATGGGAGGCCCAGCGGAGGTGGGTCCCACGCGGATCACCTCGGGACCTCGCCGCCCCCTGGAGGGCTTGCGATCTGCGCAATTGTCGCCACTTTCGTGGGCTCCTGCGAGGCCCAGCGAAGGTGGGTCCCACGCGGACCTCCTCGGGACTTCGCCGCCCCCTGGCGGGCTTGCGATCTGCGCAACTGTCACCATTTTCGTGGGCTCCTGGGAGGCCCAGCGGAGGTGGGTCCCACGCGGATCACCTCGGGACCTCGCCGTCTAGGGGGCTTGCGATCTGCGCAATTGTCGCCACTTTCGTGGGCTCCTGGGCGGCCCAGCGGAGCTACGTCCCACGCGGATCACCCCGGGACCTCGCCGCCCCCTGGGGGGCCCTTTTTTTCATGTTTCTGAGCGTTTTTGGGGTATCTTTTTGATTGCTAGTTTTTCGTCTAAACTCTGCCTGTAGGGGGACACGCCCGACCCCAAGATGGCGCGTAGAACAGGGGACACCTTGGGTCAGGACCACCTCTGGCAACATCCGACTCCTGCATCCGGACCGGCTCCCCTCACGGCAGGGAGGCCAAAATCACGCTGGCCAAGAAGCGCGGCAAGACGATCTTGCAGCACGAGGTTGAGTCTGGCAAGACGCTCGAGGACGCCCGGCGGGTTCCTGGTTACTGCTCGTTGGATTCTCAAGCGTGTCCAATTATGGATTGTGAGTTTTGTGTTTCGGATGGCGGCAGGGACGATCGCGTTTAACAACATCTCACACATTGCCGCGGTCATGCCAGATCCACAAATCCCAACGACTTGGAGCCAGCATTGTGCCGAAATGGAAGATACCATTTGTAAGTATCGTTATGTCGCGGCCTCAGCGTTTTCGCTTCGCGTGCCAGGGCGTCTGAGTCATGATGTCAGTAATCCCGTCCACGTGGCGTTAGCCATGCGTAATTCGGGCAGAAGGAAGCAGGAGGGAGGCAAATGAGGGAGGACACAGGGTTGAAAACAGAGGTTGGAGGGTGGAGGTGCGAGGTGGTCGTTGTCTTATTCATTGTTTTGCCGATCGGCGCGGGCCCTCGCACCCCCCCTCCCGCCCCCCATGGATTGGATCTTGGCGGTTTTTGGCCTCTGTTTCGAACAGGTGGGGTGTCCTCCACCGGACGCACTGTTGCAAACAGTCGCGCTGAGCCGAGGTCTGGAGCCAGAACCCCCCTTCCCCCCACCTTCCGCTCAATGTCGAAACGCCGAATAAGAAAACGCTCACGAGGAGGCATGAGTGAAGACGAGCGAAAAGGGACAACGTGTGTTTAACGGGAGAACGTGTGTTTAACGGAGGAAGAGATACGATCGACGGAGGAATAAGGAGGGAGGGCCAAGGCAGGATGAGCGAGGAAGGGAGACGGATAAATGGGGAGATCAGTAATATGTTGCAGCAAAAGATCGATGATGACGGCGTCGTGAATCGTGATTCGGTGTGTTTCCAGATGTGTCGTGTTTACCATGAATATATCAGTGCATATGGACCTCCTGCTATCTCTAACCGCAGATCGACCCCAAGGAAACGATCGAATACATTATTGGAACATTCACAGCAAGAGTCTGCACAACTCCTCTTCACTCCTCGTGTTCATCGGTGGCACCCTGAAGTCACTTCAGAGCAGGTGGACGTGTGCGTGGCTAGGCTCAGGTATATCGGTGATAAGCTCCCGCCATTCATACACACAGCTTGTTTTAAGCCCTCGCTCACCGGATGGATCACTACCAGACGATACAGACAATCCGTGTGACCGTGCTTCTTCGGTTGTGCGAATATTAGTGACGACTCTCTTGACCAGTATGCCAGGTGCTCTGCACTTATCGGATTCATCAAATCACACCTCCTACATCTGCCCGTGAGCGGGGCTCTGGTGTTGCAGGAACAATATGTCCTCACTTCTTCCAGGCCAACACATGCATCTTCCTCTGGTTTCATGCCGTTGCTCTCGACTGTATCCACGCACTCTTCTGCTCCCTTCTCGCCTCCACCGCGGCACCTCGCCGCATGCTCGTAACGTCATCTGGGGGAGACTGCGAGCCGCAGCGCGCCGACCTCGTCAGGTTGCGCCTTGGTCGCCTAGCGGCCCGCGCGGGGACTGGACTGCCTACGCAGCGGTGCGCCTCCTCCTCCTCCTCCTCCTCCTCCTCCTCCTCCTCCTCCTCCTCCTCCTCCTCCCCCTCGTTCTCCGCCTCCTCCTCTTTCTCCTCCTCCTCCTCTTCCTCCTCCTCCTCCTTTGTGCTGCCTCCTTCCTTCGCCCTTGTCTTGCTCGTCTCCGTGGCAGGAGTTGCAAAAGGAGTTCGGGTCGCTGAAGGCTGCGAAGCGGGAGCTGCGGCTGGCGAAGGAGCGGTCGAAGAGGCCGACCGAGACGCCGAATGCGATGGGGGAGGAGGATCAGAGGAGAAACGGCACCGATAATTACCGTTGCTCGTCCTGGAGAGCCCTCGTCGCCACGGATGGGTTCTCTTCGGAATTTTTGTCAGAATCCGCCCCAGGAAATGTCAGGGGGTAGCGGTATCAGTACCTTTCTGTCCCCCTCCATAGGAGGGCGGAGGTATAAGGGAGGATGATGGGGGGAAAAGGGAGGAGGGTGGATATGGTGGGGCGGGAGATGAAGCGGGGAGTGGAGGGGTCGAAGAGGGCCACCGAGACATCAGCTCCGAAGAGGGGGAGGTGGAGACATTCTACGCTTCTCTTGAGGAGGGCTCCAGGAAGGCCCACGTCGTCATGGCGGGATCCGCCTCGGACGTCGCTGCTGTTGCTGCCGCTACCCGCGGCCGAGACAGCTTCTCCTCCTCCCCCGCCGGGCTCCTCGAGTACCTTACTCTTTCTCCTGCTGCTCCTCCCAGGGGGGAGGGGGAAGTGGCAATGTGTCTCCTGTTAGCGCTCCAGCCCTTGTCCGTTCTTCATCAAGCACTGCTTGCAATGGGGCCATCGCGTGTCTTACCACCTTGTGCGCTGTCTGGTGCTCTGGCTGCACGGTATGCGTTGCGCCCGATTGATTGCATCACGCGCAGTTTGCACCACAGGTCGCACTTCGTAGATCGCACCGCGTACCGGTTGTACCCCATAGGTTGCACCACAGATCTTGCACCATACACAGTTAGGAACAGTACAGGGATTGCACCAAATAGGTTGCACTACGCACAAATACGTAGACCATCAAGCACTGCACAGTGTTGGTTGCACTACCTCGATTGCACCACATTTCTGAAGGGATTCGTCCTCTGCCGCAGGCCCCCCCTCTGATTGTTTGCGTGGCTACGCTTGATCGGTAGATTGGTTAGTGTTCTTTTCGGTTGGCCTGCTGGCAGCTCGGTTAATTGGCTTGTTATCTAAGTTGATGGCTGGCAGTTGATTCGGATTGTTTGTTGGATGGCTGGATGCACGCGCGTATGTAATACTCAATTAGAGATGGTGGCATCGGGAGCGCGCTTCCATTATCATCTAAGAACTTTGCGGCTTCGGTAGTGCGCACCCTCGGCTATTTCTTAGGATTTGTGGCCTCGAGCCCAGAAGGGGGGGGGGGCGGCGATACACGTAATCCCAGTATAGAAAATGTGATGCTTCTGCTCTGGAGAGGGGGGGGCGCTTTTGGGCAGCCTTGTGGGCTGGGTTCGTGGCCTCGGGAACGCGAACGCGCTGTGATTCGCAAGGGGCTTGTGGCTCAAGCCTTGCAAGCCTCCGCCATCTCGGCCACAACCACAGCCCTAAACGGTCTGGGCCGCCACTGGCGTATTCGAAGCTGTCCCGTGCGCTTGCCGGACGGTCCTGCCCCATTCCATTGCTCTCTTTGTCTTCGCGCGTCGCGCGGTTTCTTCTTTCCGCCCTCTTACCCATCCGTCGTTGAAAATAGAATTGTTTGGATTCCCAGATTCCAATCTACTTCAAGCGCCTTTCTACTTCAAGGATCGAGTGGCATCGCCTTTTCCGTCCTCTTTAGGGGGCGGGCGGAGGCCCAATCTATTTTCAACGCCTTCCTATTTCATGGTTCTACCTGCTTCTTCCGACCAATGGGTGATCCCTCTTTGATGGTGCCAGGCCCGATGACGGCCGAGGGCCGAAATTGAGGGAAAACGCAGCGACTGAGAAGCTCGTCTCGTCGGATGCCTGGAGTTCTCGTCCGGAGCCCCTCGTTGTGCCCGAGGTCTGGAACATCGGAGAGGTCAGGGCTCAAGAGACGGGGGTCAATGCAAACGGGGGTCAGCCAGAGCGCCAGATCTTGCAGGATCCAACAGTGCAAAGGGTGCATTGACCCGGGTCTGGGTGCAGGATCCTGCAGGATCTTGCAGGATTTTCCAGCATCCTGCAACGCCTGACTGACCCCGGTTTGCATTGACCCGGGTCAGTGCGTCCCCGAAGAGGCTCCGCGCGGCGCGCCGCGCGCGCGCCGCGAGAGGCAGCCTGCACCCATCGCGGAGCGGAAGGCGCTGGACGACCGCCCCGTGGACGCGGGGCACCGCGCCGATTCCGTGGTCCGGCACCAGGCCGGCGACCGCGCCGCCGCCCCTCCAGCCTCGAGGTTCGGGTCGGAGGGGGGGAGGAGGAGGAGGAGGAGGAGGAGGAGGAGGAGAGGAGGAGGAGGAGGAGGAGGAGGAGGAGGAGGAGGACCAGTGTAAACCCAAGTGGCGTACGATGTTGGAATACACCCTCCATCCAAGCTCCCTCTTCATAGGCCCCTACAACGGTTCTTTTTTATTGAGGGAACTGCCTCGTTGGAAGACAACTGTTTGAGGATCCTGAAGCATGCCAAGACATTGTTCTCGGGATTCCAACGCCACGCATAAACCTGACTGTTGCGTCTTGACGATCCTGATTCGTGCCAGAACGCGATTCCCAGGACCGGAACACCGCGAATCAACTGAATCGTGCCAGAACGCCATTCTTGGGATTTGAACACCGCGAATCCTCTCTTGTGCACCATCATAAGCCTGAATACCTCCAAAACGCAATTTCTGGTACGTGGGTCATGGGAACCCGTGAAACTCTTGCAAATTCTTAAGACGAGTGTGCGCGGCGCTACGGCGAGAGCTACATGTTGAAAAGGAACCGCCCTCAATCTGCGAAACTCTTGAAATTGTGTAAACGAATGTGCGCGACGCTAAGGCGAGAGCCATATGTTGAAAAGGTACCGCCCTCAATGCATGAAAGTCTTGTATTTTTCAGGACGAATGTGCGCGGCGCTGAGGCGAGAGCCACCTTCTGAAAGCGACTCGCCCTCATCCCGCGAAAGTCGTGCAACTTTTAGAACGAATGTGCCCAGCGCTCAGGCGAGAGCCACAATTTGAAAACCACCCGCCCTCAATGTGTGAACCAGTTGCCAGCGTTTACGTTTCAGAGTCATAGGTGGTGAGGAAGTCTCAGGCGAAACGCCCAGCCCGCCCTAAAGATTGGCCTCGGGGTGCGACAGGGAGAAGTTGCTTATAAGGACAAGGAATGGAGGAGGAGGAGGAGGAGGAGGAGGAGGAGGACCCCTCGTCACCACGGCTGGACGCCGCCCGGGAGCTGGTGCGTCTGGGCCCCCAGGAAGGGGCCCGCGGACCGATGGTGAGCCGCCGACCTGTCTCGGCTCGCCTTGCTCCGCGAGAGGGGGGAGAGGGAAGGGGTGGGGGGTACGACATCTGCCGCATGCCGCTGGGGTCGGCCCCCTGCCCCTGCCTGCTCCGTGCCGGGCCTCCCGATCCCGGCATCGCCCCAGCATGCTAGCACGATGTACGTTTCGCCTCCCAAGGGGCGCCGCGCGCCCCGAGACATCTCACAGCACGTGCTTCGTGGCGGGCGCTTTCTGGCCGCACCGCTCGGGCAACAAAAGATCACAAGACGGTTGTGCCATACATGTTCGGGTCGGACGCTCGCCTCCGAGGAGGACACATCGCGCTCTTGCATCCTTCTGCGTCGCATTCCCCGTCCCTCTCCCTCCCTCCCCTCTCTTCTGCCCGTCCTCCCCCCTCTGCCGCCTGCGTCCCACCATCATGCTCCCTGCTCCTCGCCAACTCTGCTCCCCGCCCCCCTTTCTACCCGCCATCCCTTTTCCTTCTCCTCCTCCTCCTCCTCCTTCTCCACTCCTCCTCCTCCTCCTCCTCCTCCTCTTTGCTTCACGTCTTCCTCCACCTCCCCCCCCCGAGGCCCTCTTGGAGAAGAAGGCCGCGCGAGCCGCCAAGCTGGAGAGGACTCTTTCGGCCCGCCCCGGGCGGCGGAGGAGAAGAAGTGGGAGGGGAAGGAGGAGGACAAGGAGAAGGAGGAGGAGGAGGAAAAGGATGAGGATGAGGTAAGGAGGAGGAGGAGGAAGAGGGGAGTAGGAGCAGGAGGAGGAGGAGGAGGAGGAGGAGGAAGAGGATGAGGAAGAGGAGGAGGAAGAGGAGGAGGAAGAGGAGGGGGAGGGAGGAGGAGGAGGAGGAGGAGGAGGAGGAGGAGGATTGCAGTGTAGTGCCAGTGCCCTTCAGTCAGGGTAGGCAAAAGGACGCTGGGTTCCTGGCTAACCAGCGGCCACAGGGCAGGACAGCTTGCTGCCCTAGTTGAAACACGTGCGCTTGCGACACCGAAGGGATGATCGCCATCCTGGCGGTGACGAGGGGGACCCGCTCCGCATCAGTCACCGCCCACCAAACCACCTCAACCCAACCCGAAGGCCCCGATTTGCTCTCCATTTCCAGTGGGGGGGGGGGATCGGGGAACATTTGGAAAACACGTGTGGAACCCGTACCCCCCCCAACCCGCAATTCGGGTCTTCGGGTTGGGTTGGGGTGGTCTGGTAGGTCGTCAATCAGGGCAGCATGGATATTTGCCCTGCAGCAGGCCAGGACGCCACCTTAGGGTTCACAAAGGGGAGACTTGCGCCATCGCAGGTCGGATCGCCACCCAGGGGGTGACACGGGAAGGCAGCTCTCAGGCAGGCCGGGTCGCCCCCCCCACGGGTGGACGGGGCGGGCCCCCTCCGTTGCCGCCGATGTCCCCGCTGGTGGGTGACAAGAGGGACCTGTTCCACAGAACCGCCACCCTGGCGGCTTCCAGGGGAAACCAGTCCACCTTGCAACCTCAGGGGTGACAAGGGGGCCCTGCTCCAACGCGGGTTCACCGCCACTCTAGGGGGGACGCTTGGTTGGTTCCTGAGCAGGGCGGGTCGCTGGCCTACGGGTGACCGAGGGGCCTGCTCCACAGCAGTGTGGGCCATCGCAATGTCTATGGGTGACGGTTGGGTGGCTCCGCAGCGGGATTGATCGTTGGCCTGTGGGTGACAAAGGAAAGCCTCCTCCACAGCAGGGCGGATCGCCACCCATTGGGACCAGGTTGGACCGTGCTCGTCCGCAGAGCGATGACCGTCGTTCGACCGCCGGCCAACATACACGTAGATCCCTACAGTTGCGCCCATAACGTCATTGGCCCCCCGCGCTCGCAAGCACACGCCAGCGCAGCGTGTTCTCCGACTGTCCCCCCAGCCGCGGAAGCACCGCCTGGCAGGCGGCTGCACCCCAACGCTTTGCTTCTAGGTCATGTTGAGCTCAGGGCGTGCTGGCAATCCAAACGGTCGCCGCCATCAATGCGGTGGCCGCCGCTCTGGCCAGGTTGACGTCGCCGCAGCCTTAGCCTGCCTGCCCGCCGCGGCCCCCGCACGACCTCGGTCGTCCTGGGGATGCGGGCGATGGGCGGAGGCGCACATGGACGGGGTGAGAAAGAGGTGGGGAAGGGACGGAAGCCGGGTTCGGTAGTAGCCGCCATGGCATGTTGCTTAATACTGTTGGAATGCCACCCATCGCCGGCACAGGGTTGCAAGAGCGCGTTTCTTTACTGCTTGGGGCATGACGGGCGTCATGGCCCTCGACCCCCCCCCTTGACGTAACGCTCCCCCGCTCCAGTGCGTTCCAGGCACTGCCGCCGTGCGCATCGTGAACCGCATACGTGTCCGCATAGGCATCCGCATAGGAGTTTGGCCCGCAGTCTTTGTCGACATCGTCGTCGTCGTCATCATCGTCGTCGTCCTCGTCGTCATCGTCATCGTCGTCGTCGTCGTCGTCGTCGTCGTCTTTGCTCGTCGCTCGTCGCTCGTCGCTCGTCGCTCGTCGTCGTCGTGCGCGCGGACTCAGCTGGAGCCTTTTTGTTTGTTCTGGGCCGATGACGGCAATCATCTTGGGGGGGGAGGGGCCCGATGACGTCACGGTTCGCGCCGGCGGCGTCTGGGAATGCCTAGGAATGAACGAGGACGGGTAGCAGCAGCATGTCGGTGGCGATCTGCACCACAACGACTGTGTACACCACACCGCCTATGTACACCACAGTAGCCGCGCGCAACACAGCGCCAGTGTGTGCCACAGTGCCTGTTGGTACCATACACCACATCGCTTGCGTATTCCACGTCAGCCGTATGCAGCACAGCACCAGTGTGCACCACAATGCTTGCGTGCACTACAGCGCCTGTATACACCACGGCGCCTGTGTGCACCACAGCAACCGTGTGCAGCAAAGCGCCACTGCTGTCTATGGGATGTTTTTAGAAGCCTTATGGCAAAATTGATCGCCTGTGGATCCAGGAATTGGAAAGGAATCCTTATGGGAAAAGGAGCGCCGCTGGAATATAACAGTCCTCCAGAGCCCGCCCGTATCATCCTAACTCCTCCCATCTGCGTCCAGGAGGCTCCAGCTAAATTGGCCGTCCGACAGGGGGGAAGGTGAGGGACGACGAGGATGGTGACGAGGACGAGGAGGAGGACGAGCAGGAGGAGGCGGAGGTGGAGGAGGGAGGAGGGAAAGATGTCGCATTCTATTATCAGCATTTCCCTGGCGCGGCGTCTAGCTGTCCGCAGCATATCCTCACCGACATGCTCCTTCTACCTGTCCTGTGCACGCAGGCACTCTGGTGTACACTAGCGGTGCGTTGCACGCGGATGCTGTGGTGTAGACAGGCGCTGTGGTGTGCACAGGCGTTGCGGTGCACGTAAGCATTGTGGTGTAGACAGGCACTGTGTTGCACAGTTCTGTTGCGGTGTACACATTCGCTGTGGTGTACACCGGCGCTATGGTGCACGCAAGCACTGTGGTGTACACAGGCGCTGCGTTGCACACGGCTGTTACGGTGTACGCAGGCGCTGTGGTGTACACAAGCGCTGTAGTGCACGCGAGCATTGTGGTGTACACAGGTGCTGTAGGGCAGATCGCTACCTACATGCTGCTCGCGTCGTTGTCGTTGTCGTCGTCGTCGCCGCCGTCGTCGTCGCTCGTCGCTCGTCGCTCGTCGTTCGTCGCTCATCGTCGTCGTGCTCGCGGGCGCGGCTGTGGTGTCGGAGCCTCACGGCGGGGGGGGCGTTACGTCATACCCCCCCCGCCACGCCAGTAATAAAGAAACGCGCTCCAACCCTCCGTCCTCCAGGATATCCCCCCCGCGCCCTCCAAGGGTTGAACCTGGAGGGGGGGGTTCTCGGGCCTCGGTGGGTCCAGTAAGGGCGGCCCGCGAGGATCCCTTCACCCGTCTCAGGCGGATGCGTTTCAGACGAGTCTCCTTCCTCACCTCCTGCCTCCAAGCACGCCGCCTTGCCAAAGAAGATGCCCCCTCGAGCTCGTGACCGCTCTCCGATGCATCGGCGATGCGACGCTATCCTCCGACCCCGTCTACTCGGGCCCCATCTGGGAGGCCTCTACCGACGCGCCAAGTCCGCGACGCAGGTTTTGCCCTGGAGGCGGGGCCTGCGAAGTCCTGCCCTCGAGGCGGGAAATGGGCCCGGGATTCTGGCTCGGATCCTTTGCTCTGTGGCCTCGCGGTCAATCTGCACTGAGCCAGTTTGTTCTGGCTCCCCAACCTCTTGGGACGGTGGACTGGCTGCTGCGCTCCCTCCAAACTGAGAGCCAAAAGCTACGGGCAGGCAGCATTACACATGTTTTCTGCGCCCTGTGTGAATTACCACTGCATGCCTTACGGATCAACTGCACTATGACAGCCATGAAAATCCCTCCTACCTACCCCTAGTGCCTCCTATCAGCTAAGACCACTGCCGAGGGCCACGAGACGTTCGCTTACGTTCGGAAGTCCCCTGTAATATGTAATTCGGATGTCAGGCACGACCCGCATCGCCTGCATCGCTATCTGTCGTAAACCTGGGTGCTCCAAGAACCTCTTCAAGGCCCTGGGCACCGTGCTCCCCAGCTCAGGCTTGAACTTCAATCTGCCACACTGGCGGGCATCCGGCCTAGTGCCTCTACTTGCCCAGTTTGTGCTGAGATCACCTACCGTTGGCATGATCTGGTCGACGTGGTCTGATAGAAAAGGCTGGGACAATCGCTGTCTGAATTCATCGCACGCAGCATCTTCAAACTCTGCATGAGAACAGAGGCCCCTCAGCGTCGTTAGCCTCGCCTTCGGCCACGCTTTGTGCACGCGCCGGGGGGTGGGCACTGGAGGGAGCAAGGGGGGTAGCTAGGCTCGTCTCTTTGAAACGGGGCCTGGTCGCCACACTCGGCCCTCGCTTGCATAATCACCTGCAGTTCTAGCCTATCGGCAGATCTGTTCGAGAACGTTTCGATCTTCAAGGTGAAATGTCCTGCCCTCGCGATCAGTTCTCTGCAAACGAGCCCTCCTTGCATACCATCCTCTACAATCATAAGAACGTCGTCTCTGAACCGCAAGTACACAGACATATCTTGGATGATTTGGTTCCTGACGCCCCAAAGTCCCATCCGCCGCACCAGCGACAAGTCCGCCACACCCCCAGAGTGTGGCAGGCCCATTTCTGAACAAAGGATGACTTCGAAACACCTCCCTGGCAGATGCGGCGAAACGACACATGGATTAGCACGTGCTACTCATTCCCGCTGCTGGCCAGCGAAGAAACTAGATACATCTTCAATCAGCTCACAAGCCCTTCGCGAGACTCCCCGCCCCCCCCCGACAGCGCCATAGGGCCCCATGAAGAACCGAAGAGGGGCCTGGAAGCTCCCCACAGAACGAGGGGCCCAGAGGCTGCCCAAGAGGGCCTCCAGACAACCCTGCACCGCTCTCCATTCCTCCTGCTCCTCCTCCTCCTCCTCATCATCATCATCCTCCGTGCCTCACGGACACCCACAGGAGTCCCGACCTCCAGAATGGCCCCCCAAGACAACTTGCAGTACATCTGCGAGAGGGGCCGCGAGCCTGCTCAACATGTGCGATAATGGTTGCGCACGGCGGATCAGCATGACAAGAAGCTTGCGCCCTCTCATCACATGTTCCCGAACGTTCGGAAGCCCTCTACTTGAACATTGTCGGACACATCTCCCATGGGCTTTCCCACGTTCTTCGCGAGCCTTCACCAGGGAAGCCCCATGAGGGCCCCAGAAGCCAAGACGAGGGGCCTCAGGCTTCTTCAGTCGGCATCCAGATAACCCTATTCCGCTGTCCCTTCCTCTTCCTCGTCCTCCTCTTTCTTCCCCTCCTCGCCCTCCTCCTCGCCTCAAGAACAACCAGGACTCCCGACCTCCAAGAGGACCCCCAAAAGACAATTTCCAGGTGCGGGGGGGCCGCGAGCCTGCCTGACATGTACGACGATGGTTGCGCACGGCAGCGGGATATTAAAGACACGTTGCGCCCTATTGCCACATGCTCCATAACGTGCTGGAAACCCTCCGCTGGAACATTCTCGTCGCAAGCTCTCGATGCACATCTATTGGCAACACCCACGAGGGAGCGGAACATGCAATGATCAGTTGGGTGGCGATTGAGCGAGAGCGATGTCGCCCGCTCGGCACCCTTCCAATCAAAAGTTTGAGTCAAGGTCTCCTCAGTTCCATAACTTCTCCTCGCGCATGCGCGCGCAACTGAGATGCCAAAGGGGCTTTCTTCATACATACTGTACCAGCTCGCCTCTAAACTTGTTTCCCTAACCTTCTCCCACGCCCCTAGAACGCCCTCAGCAATGCCCCCAGAGGCCCCAAGAGGACCTCCATGTGCAACGGGGCCGCGCATCGGCCAAACATGTGCGGCGATGGCTGCACACGTCAGCTCCCGAGTGCAGTGGCCCTCAACGTTGCACCGATCGCTCTTGCAAGGAGGCGAGAAGACAGGGATCATGCAGGGAAGAAAAGCGGGGGGGATGGAGGACAGAGGAGCAGATGATGATGATGATGATGAGGAGGAGGAGGAGGAGGAGGAGAGGAAGAAGAATGGACGAGGACGTGATACATCCCGAACATGATCCGGCCCCAGAGGAGGTCGCGACATGCGCCCATTGTGTTCTGATGTTTCCGTGCCCCGCGCTAGAACCTCAGCGAGCGCGAAGCGAGTGGTCCTAGGGAGGGAAAGGGTAATGTGATGAGCAAGCGCTGTCGGAGGGAGGAGAAGGGAGAAGCAGGATGAGGAAGACAGGGGACATCACAGCTGCCCTTCTCTCGTGAAGGCGGTCTCCACCTTCTGTTTCACGTGATCCCGCCCGCATGCAGTCGCACCAAGTTGCGAGAGAGGAGACTGAGGCAGAACATTAGAAATATAGGATGTGGGCATTTTGACAACATCTCCCAGACTAGAACCTACGCGCGCGCAGCGCGCGCGCGCGTAGTTCGAGCATAGTTCGTTGATCTATACATATATGCGTACACGCATACATACACATGTAAATACACTCATCATGTATGCATGCATGCATGCATACATACATACACGCCCATGCATGCGCACATAACTACCGACCTACCTACCGATTGACCTACCTACCTGCCTGTCTACCCATCTACCTACCTACCTACATACGCACATACAAGCATACACAATACACACTACAAACATACATGCCTGCCTGCCTGCCTGCCTGTCTGCCTTCATGCTTACGTACGTATGTACGTATGTACACCTACATCCATTCACATACATACATACACACGTACACACATGCATACACACACCTACACACCCATACAGTCGCGTATGCACATATGTACACATGCGTACATTCATACTACACGTGTACATGCATGCATGCAATCATTCATACATACATATGTACGAGTATACATGCATACATGCACGCATGCATACATATATATATATATATACATGCATGCGCACATTCATGCATACATGCATACATCCATACATGAACGCATGCATACATACATGCACATGCATATACATGCTTACGTTCACACACGCACATACTCTTATACACACCTGCTACATGCCCACCCATACATGCATATACACATCCACGCCTACATGCATACATGTATACATACATATATACACGTACATACATGCATTCATGCACTCATTCATCTGCACATGCAAACATACGTTCATGCATACCTGCACAGTCACACACATACACATCCATACATGCATACACACATACATGCATGCATGCATACAGGCATGCATGCATGCAACCATACGTACACACAGACAGACAGCCAGGCAGACGTCTGGGGATCCATATAGTCATACGTACAGTCCGACAGAGAGACATACGTGTAGGCATACACACATATGAGTATTGCATGCATGCGTGGACACATAGTCGTTTATATTGCTATCGATATTCATATATAGAAACACACATGTATATTCCTGTCAGGTGTATATATATATATATATATGTATGGCACCGCCCTCCATTTCTCGCGGTGATGTTGGCACCGGGTCACTCTTTGTTTGCTTCGGTTCTTGCCTGCGCACGATGCACGCGCGCGCTTTCACGGATGTGCGCACTCATTCCTCTCGATGCGAGGTCGTGACGCCGCATGGCAGCTCCATCCGAACGGCGACGCGCCACCCCGAGCCGGCCGAACATCGGCTGTTGCCGCCCGCCCGCCCGGTGCCGCCAGACGGCGCGCCGCGCCAGTGCCCCCCCCCCGAAGGATAGAGCGGCTGCGGGGGAAGCGGCAGAAGCGAGCGTCGCAGGAGGTCGCGCGGCCGCGCCCGCGCTGGCCTGCCAGGGCACGGGGGTGGCGCGCCCGCGCTGCCCGCCGCGCCCACTCCCTTCTGAGATCTTGCGCCTGCCTTCGGTCGAGGGGGGCGGGAGTGGGAGTAGAGCAGAGGCGACAATCAGAGAGGTGGGAGGAGGAGGAGCAGGCAGGAGGAGGAGGAGGAGGAGGAGGAGGATTGGGAGGAGGAGGATTGGGAGGAGGAGGAGGAGGGGGAGGAGGAAGGGGATGGGGATGGAGATGGGGATGGAGATGGGGGGGTACGACGTCGACGCTGGAGTAGGATTGAGGAGGCTCGAGCTGTGGGGGAGGGAGACTCGAGGGATGCTGGAGGTGTGGGAGGGGGTTGGAGGCCGGAGGTGGTGGGAAGGCACGAGGGAGGACACGGGTGGGTCCCAGTGTGAGGTGGAGAACAGGACTGGCCAGCCACGTGCAGAGGGAGGTCGGGGGAGGGGGGAAGGTTTCTTAGAAGCACCACTGCTTCCAAGAAGGCGCGGGCGGTGCCTGCAGATGTAGGGCCGATGCCTTTGAAGAAGCAGCCTCCTTCTGAGAAGCCTGCCCCCCTCCCCCCTACCGGCAGCAGTCGGTGTCGGTGTGCACCCAGCGCCTTGCGGTCACGGCCGGCCATGGAGGTGTTCCTGGATCGCCTGGCCGTCCACTCCACACGGTGTGCCGCGCTGGCCCAGGTCACCTGCAGGGGCGCTACGATGGCCGCGCCTCGGGCGCGTCCTTCCCCAGAGCGCCGCTCTTCTCCAGGGCGGGCGGAGAAACCACCCCTCTAGTTCCAAGGTGGAGCGTCGAGAAGGCAGGTGGGGAGGCTAGTCGGAGGATCGGGTCGGACGAAACTTGGGGATTGGGAAAGTCCACACCACACGAATGCTTGGGTCGACAGGCCTGCAGCAACACGATCTCGAATCAGGACGTCGGAGGAAGAAGGAGAGACCCCAGTGGGCCGTCCTACCAGAGGGGCCCCGAGATTCAGACGCCCGAGTATGGACCAGGTGGGGCTCAAGAGGGACATTGATTTCCGGATCGTTCCCGAGATCTGGGCTTGTAATTTGTTAGGTGCCGAGGCTCGCCGTGGCCAGAAAGGCCTGTTCAGTCCCTATTCAGCGCTTCCGTATGGCAGCACGATGGCTGTGCTGTTCGGCAGTTCGCCCGGTCGGTGGGGCCTACCAGCCGATGTCGGCAAGGCCCTTGTCGGGCGGAAGGAGAGCGTTTCTGTTGGCTGCTTGCGCGGTCAGGGAGGCCCGCAGCTTTGTCTCAAGCCTCTGGGGGAGGGGCCATGGGCGCGCTGCTGTCGCAGCAGGAAGCAGTCGCGGCGGTCGCGCTGCCGCGCCAAGCCCGCCCACTTGGCAGCACTGCGGCGCGCGAGCGCGCCCCGCCTGCTGTGCTGCAGCATCGCGTCCCGCGCGCCGCCCGCCCATGGGGCGCATTCCAGGGGGCGTGGCGCTGCAGCGCGTGGAGCTCCTCAAGCTGCAGATCGCGAAGCTGTCCCTCGAGGAGATCGAGGCGCTGTACCTGTGGCTGCCGAGGGTACTGGCCGGCGCCCGGCTAAGCCGGCAGAGCATGGCGGTTGCCGCGGAGAGGGTCGAGAAGTTGTTCTCTGCTGTTGCGGTGTCCACACCAGCTCGCTCTGGTGATGCTGGCACAGGCATGCGTCAGGTGCAGGAGGCCGAACGCACCCCTGATGGTGTTAGCATTTGCCAGGACCGCAGCGTGCTGAGCCAGCCCGAAGATCGAGCGGGGGCGAGCCCAAAGCCCGCCCCGCCAGAGAGGCCCGCCCCAGCTGCACTTGCGAAGGCGCCTCCTCCTCCTCTGGCTCCCGCAGGTGCTGGCATCCACCAGGAGGGCTGCGTGCTGAGCCAGCCCGAAGATCGAGCGGGGGTGAGCCCAAAGCCCGCCCCGCCAGAGAGGCCCGCTCCCGCTGCGCCGCCGAAGGCGCCTCCTCCTCCTCTGGCACCAGCAGGTGCTGGCATCCACCAGGAGGGCTGCATGCTGAGCCAGCCCGAGGCTCGAGTGGTGGTGAGCCCCAAGCCCGCCCCGCCAGAGAGGCCCGCCCCCGCGGCGCCAGCCCCTACGCCCGCCCCGCTAGAGAGGCCCGCTCCCGCTGCGCCGCCGAAGGCGCCCCCTGGTGCTCTGGCTCTCGCGGATGCTGGTACCCGCAAGGGGGGCAGCGCGCCGAGCCAGCCTGGAGATCGCGAGGCGGTGAGCCCCGAGCCCGCCCCGCCAGAGAGGCCCGCCCCCGCTGCGCAGGCCCCTGGCAGCCCCGAGCCACCCCCGCCAGAGAGGCCCTCCCCCGCCGCGCTGGCGAAGGCTGCCCCTGGACCCCTGGACGGGGGATGCCCCGGCGCGGCGGAGGCCGCCGCGGCGGCGCAGACCTCAAAGGCCGCCTCCGCTGCCGCAGAGGCGGCGCGCCCCGTTGCAGAGGCGGAGGCCACAGCCACCGATGCACGGGGCGCCCGGCCGGAGCCGCCGACGGCGCTGCCCGAGGCCGTGGAGGCGCTGCCGGAGCCGCCGACGGCGCTGCCCGAGGTCGTGGAGGAGGGGCCCGCGGGCTCAGCGCCCGCGGAACCTCGCGCGTCGGCGTCTGGCGGCCGCTGGCAACGCGCCGCTCGCGGGCGCGACGATCTGCCTGCCATCCCGGGCGTCACCAGCGACCTTGTGCCGTTGGCCCCCGCTCTGGAGTTGTGCAGCCAGGCGGCGCCTCCCGCGCCGCCGCCGCCGCCCCCAAGCCCAGCGGGCGCTGCGCTCGACGCGGCCGCGCCCCGAACGCAGGCAGCGCCGCTCAAGCCCGCGTCAGAGCCGCCCAGCAAGGCCGCGCCTCCAGCGCTGGAGCCGCCCGCCGCCAGCGCGGCCGCCGCCTTGAGGCCGATGCCTCAGGCGGGCCCTGCTGACTCTCCAGAGCCCGCCTCGGCGAAGCCGCCGCCGCCCTGCACGACGGCGCCGTTGCGCACGTCGCACGCGTCGGAGCCGTCTGGCTCGGAGCCCCTGGCCTTGGGGAGAATCGGGCGGCGCTGAGTCCTGTTGGCAGGTTCGGATGTTGCCAGAAGTGCCCCTGGCCCAGGGTGTCCCCAGGGTTTCCGACGAGGCCCCCGCGGCTTCCAGAGCACCCGCGAGGCTTGGAGCGCCCCAGGGGTTTCAAGTCTGCGCGAAAAGCTGGGACATATTGGGCCATGGGCACCTTCAGCAAACCCCGACCGGTCCAGTCGGTCGGAGCCAGCAGCCAAGGGGCTCCATCCGGGAGGAATCCAACTGTGGGCTCAGCCTCTCTTGAGGTATAGCGGGGGGCGTACGTATACTGAGCCGAGTGAGGCTGGGGTCGGCAGTGGCGGCTCTTTCCCATATCTTGTGTGTTGTTCCTGCTGTCGGTCGGGACGACGACATGGGTACGGAAACAATGGATGGTTTCGTTGTCGGCGTCGCCGCGGTCGTTGTTCATTTGAGACAGACGGCCGTCTGTCCAATAGCGGCCTCCACAGTAGGGCGGGCTTGTGGAGCGGACACGACCCTGCCAAGAACTTCGGGCAGCGTTTCTGTCCACGACGCACGGATAATCAGCAGGGCCCAGCCTCTCCCTCCTCCCCCGTGGGCGGAAGCCGTAACTCCGTGTGCGCGGCCTCGCGGGCCGGGCCGCTGGGCTGCGACCCCGCGGACACGGAGCGCTCCTCCGCGGCTGCCCCGCGCGGAACGTAGCTGTGCGACCGCGTATCCGCGGCACCGTGCCCCAGAATCCAAACGCGAGGGCGCGGCTGCGGATACAGTGGAGGCCCATGCCAAGAAGGCACCCTGCTTGCCTCCAGGGTGCCCTGGGTTTCTTGGGTTTCGATTGTTTTGCTGTGGAAGGCGTGACGTTCCCACACCAAACATCGATGGACGTCCTTGGGTCTCAGGGCTTCTTGTGGAAGGTGTCTTGTGGTCGGGCCCCTGCTGTCTGTTCGCCGCTCGTGACTCCCTCCCTGCGGCCCCCCAGGAGGAGGGGACGCCCGCGGCCGCCGCGGCGCCTGCGCCCGAGCGCGAGCCGCGCGAGGAGCGCTGGCCGTCGTTTGCCGCCGCGGCGGGCGAGGCGGCTCGGGCCGCCCAGGATAGCGGTTGCCCGGAAGCGCCGGGCGGGAGCAGGGAGGTCCAGGCTTGTGGGTATCGCTCGGACGTGCGCATTCTTTTTGCACCCCTTCTCCTCGTCCTCCTCCTCCTCCTACTCCTTCTCCTCGTCGTCGTCTTCCTCCTCCTCCTCCTCCTCCTCCTCCTCCTGCTCGTCCTCCTCCTTCTCCTCCTCCTCCTCCTTCTCCTCCTCCTCATCCTCCTCCTTCCCGTCCTCCTCCTCCTCCTCCTCCTCCTCCTCCTCATCCTGTTGATCCACTTAGCCGGCGCAGCGTTTCGGCGAGGACCATCGAGGACGAAGCCGGCAAATGCACGGGGAACGGACGTCCGAGCGATGGCAGGGTCTCCGACGGTGTGGTTTGTCCCCTCCCGGCGCTCTTCGCCGAGGCGATCTCGGCCTCGGGGGGGGGACGCGTCGTCGGGCCCCAGGGACGGCCGTCATACAAAAGCCTCCCGGGAAAGGGTGGTCGTCAGGGGCAAGGATGCAGGCCAGTCGTTGAAAATACTGTGGGGACCCATGCCAAGAAGGCACCCTGCTTGCCTCCAGGGTGCCCTGGGTTTCTTGGGTTTCGATGGTCTTGCTGTGGAAAGCGTGACGTTCCCAGACCAAAAATCGATGGACGTCCTGGGGTCTCAGGCTTGGGTTTCTTGTGGAAGGTATCTTGTGGACTGGCCTTCACTGCAGGCATTCCTGGCTTACCATCAAGAATGGAGATGCTGTGGTTGTTACGTGTTGATCTTCGGGCGGCTCCGAGCCCAATCTGCTTTATCCGTCTTCTTATTTCATGTTTCTACTCATTTCTCCCGACCGACGGGTAGGGGTGGGATAGGCATATGCTATAGGGTGGGATGCATCAACCCCCAATCGCGCATTGACCGCCGATAGGGGCCCGATACCCCCCACCTGCCCAGGAACGTGCGGATTCACTATCGGGAGCCTATCGCCGATCTGCCGGCGATGTATCGCCGATTCCAGGTCGATGCATCCCCCCCCCCTATATGCCAGTCCCCCTATATTGTTGCCCCTCAGGTCGGAGCCCCTGGGGCCGCCCAGAGGAACAGTCGCATCTTCGGACGTCGCTGGTGGGGGAAGTTGGAGCCGGGCGGGCTGCGAGGGAGCAGTGCGGGGATCCCCGCTCGCGGTGCCCACGGGGCCGCCTGCACAGCGACCGCTGCGCGCACCGCCGGAGCCCGGCGAGGACGACTTGCTGGGGGGCCCCCGATGCGGGCAACACTCGTGGCCACGTCCACTGCAGCTTGGAGCTTCGGGCTCCCTGCCCCAGGAACCCGAGGCGCACTGGATATGGACAAAAAATGCTGGCCCATAGAGGCTCGATCTTTATCCATAGCTGGTGCACCTCTGCCTTGCGGCGCCCCTTCCACGAAATTCCAAAGCGCGTCGGATATTAAGATGTAGGTATTGTCCGCACTTGAGTGCGGTGGCAGGCTGGAGCGGACGGAGCCAGTGGCGAGATTGCAGGCTGGGCACGTCGCGGCGGCCGAGTTTCATCAGGGTTCTGATCTGCGGGCGCCTCTTTTTGTGGATGGATCTCTCAAGCTCTCCGCCGCCTCTGGCGGTGTGCGTTGCGAGCAGGAACACAGCACAGCCACAGGACAGCGCGGCATTGACAGTGTAGCTCCGCACACGTGACAAATGTTCACGAGCAAGATCACAGCAAAGCCCCAGGAGAGCGAGGCTTTGACAGTGTAGCTCAACATTGACACTGTGGTGGCCGGGGAGCCCCCGCCCGTGCGGGGTCCGTCGCCGCGCTGGCTTGACTGGACCAGGGCGTGCCACAGTGCGGCGCTTGCCCCACGCAGTTTCGCCTCTAGGCCACGGGGGCAGCCTGGCTATGGACGGTGCTGCGCGCCCTTGCGCTCCTCGCGGTTGCGGGGGGGGGGGCGCAGATGTAGGGCATGGACCCGGACGACTGGACAGATTCACTTGCTTGACATGGGCGCGCGCGCACCGAGATTTGCCGAGCTGGGACAATTATGATGGAGCGCATGCTGCGCAAAATAGGAGGCAAATGCTTCACAATGGCATTCCCGCCACGATTCATGACACATGCCCTCATGTCCTCCGTGCGCCGAATTGCAGAGGGCGTTCTCGCAGGTTTGGCTGTCCAGCCGAAGTTCTGATGGGACTCGAGGGCGACGGGGACACCGAGATCAGCTGACGGCGGTTCGGGGGAACCTGCTGCTGCACACTCTTCTCCCCCTGTTTGCGTCGGGCTGGTGGTTCACTTGCGTCTTCATTTCGTCCTCAGTCCCAGGCATGTGGCCGAGCGTTGCCCGCGCCAGACACTGCGTCGCGTAGGACTGGTGCTTCCGCGTTCCTTCGCCTCGTTCCTGCGTTCCCACGCACGGCCAGTGCTTCGCAGCTTGGTTCGCGTGGGACTAGTCCACGACGGAGTTCCTCTTCACCTCGATCCAGGCAGCCCGCGCCAAGAGCTGCATCCCTAGCGCTTCGCTCCACGGGTTGATCAAGTGTTGGCCGACGCCGCCGCGGCCACCGCCTGCGGCAGTTCTGCGCTTTTCTGGATCGTTGCGCGTCACAGCGCGTGGCCCCGCCTGCAGATGCGACCAGCCCGGCAGCGTCGGCCAGTGGAGGCGACCCATGCCCCGTTCTTGTCCAAGCCACCGTTCAGATTGGCTTGGTTTCCTTGGTCGTGGGAACCTGACCTTTTCGGGCTCCGTACGGGTGAAGGCCTGTGTTTGTGGGGGCACCGCGTTTCCCCCCCCCCCAGCGCCGTTTGCATGTACGCCGTTTTCACATGTGTGCCACTGGGGATGCTACTGATCAAGTCAAGCGCAGTTTCTCTGCGGTATCACTACGACGTGGCATCACACGAATGTCAACTTTTTTGTTGGAGAGCTCCAGAGCTATAGCGTTCCACGCGCACCGCCGTCCGCATGTCTGTCATATTTCTGGGAGGCTCTGATAGCAACCTGGTGAGCAAAAGTGCCCTGAGAGACGCGCAATTGTGATGGACACTTGTGACCCGGAAAGGTTCGCATCTTCGGCGCGAGAGGGCACCGCGTACCTCGAGCGCGCCTTTCGGCAACGCGTCTCCTCTGTCTCACGAGGCCACTGAGGACATCAGTGGCTTGGGTGGGCACCGAGAGGGTACCAGTCGAGTGGACGTGCAGCACGGCTCGCTCTTTCGTCCAGGGGTGGCCTGCAGGGTCGTTCGGTGTATGGCACGGTCTTTCCAGGCATACATGTTCCACGTGCCCCCTCTCGCCTCCTCTCCTTCCCGTCCTTCCCCCCCGTCCCCCAACCCCTCCTCTCCTGAGGATCCAACCCCCTTCGCCATCACCTTCTCCTCCCCGCATTGTCACGGTTCTCGCCATCCTTATTCCGTTCTCCAATTCTTCCCCCCATGTGTTTTCTTGACGGTGATTCCCCAGTGGAGGCTCGCTTCTGGCCCCGGAACCAGCAACACCGCCCGGGGTGAAACACGGGTTCCTTGGTTTCGGGTCGACAGCTCGGGGGCTCCACGTCACACAGGAGTCATGACGTCGGATACTTGCCATGGGGGAACCGAGGCCGCGAGGGAAGGCCTCCTCGAATTTGTGGCCTCCCCGAGGCCTCCCAGCGGCACTCGCGCTTCCCCATGCCCCATGCCCGGTTCCAGAGCAGCTCCCGCGTCCAGAGAGCGACTTCCTCCAGCTGCCTCCGCCCCCAGGGAGAGATGCGCGGCCCTGCTGCTCTCCCGCGCGCTTGCCGCACGCGCCCCCGTCCCCGAGGAGCACGCCCCCGCCCCTGCCAGGGAGACGGAGCAGCGCTGGCCGTCGCTCGGCGCCGGCGGCGCCGCGCTGCCGCCGCCACAGAAGTGGAAGCCGTCGCTCCTCGGCGGCGGCCCCAAGATGCAGGCTGCCGACAGGGTGGCTCCGGGCGCCGGCAGCAGCCCCAAGTCGCAGCCCAGGGGCGGCAGCCCCAAGGCCCCACGGGCTCCAACGATGCTCAGAGGAGCAAGGGGCGTTGAGAATGGTGCGTTCCGAGCTTTCCAGGACGTTCCAGACGTTTCACACGGGCTGCAGAAACAAGGACCGCTGGGCGTTCTGGAAATCCTGGATCTGCTCCTGAGCCAATCCATGACGTCATTCCCGTCCCAGTGTAGACCTACGATAGGTTCGCGTCGCGTCGACCGGCGGCGACCCCACCGCTGGCGTTCAACGTTGAGCGCTGCCGGCGACCCAGAATCGGTCGATGTTGAACGATCCCCGTGCCCGTGGTGTCAGAGACCAGCGCCGAAGTCGGCACGACGCGAACCTGCCGCATACCGATCCTGGCCAGGCTGACCCTGGGCCCAGGATTGGCGCATGCGCCCTCCTGTCCATGCGAGGGGGGGGGCGGGGGGGCGTGGGCACGGATCCGTGGCCAGGGATGGGCCCGGCCAGGATCGGTCTGGGAGGGAGACGTCCCCCACCACGACCCCGACGCTTGGCCACGCGGAGAGGGGTAGGGGGAGGGGGGAAGGCTCATTAGAAGCACCCCTGCTTCTTGGAAAGCGCTGGCCTTCTCTACAGATGTAAGATCGGCGCCCTTCTAAGAAGCAGCCTCCTTCTAAGAAGCCTTTCCCCCTCCCCCTACCCCCTCTGCGCGCCGCCAACCCTCGTCGCCGCGGCCGGGAGTTGGAACCCACTCGCACAATCCTGCAGCTCCAGTGGGACACCATGGTGACACCATCGAGGCCCCCCCCGAACACCATCGGAAGGAACACCTGTAGGCTCACCCGTTCGGTGCCCGCCCTCGCGGCTCCCCCCGTGACGTGCCCTGTGGCCCCTACGCGGTCGTTTGCGGTTCGCACGCGCTTCCTCGGCCTGCTGGTTGCCTGCTTCGCCCCTGGCGCCTGGGCTGGTCTTGCCGCCCGCGCTTTCCCCCGCCCCACGTCGCCCCGTACAGGGGGGTTTCGCCGCCCCCGTCCTGGGGGCACTGGCGCTTTTTTTGTTCTGTACGTGGCGCGCAACCTTGCCCGCTGACCTGGTCAGCATCTGCCCCCGACGCAGGACCGCGTGCAGGACTACAACATCGGAGGGGCCAGTTTGAGGGAAGTCGCGCAGCGACCCAGCACTGCCCCAAGACGGCCCAGGCAACTCCCAATGCGTTCCAATCAGGCCCTAAGAGGGCATCCAGCAGTGCCTCGAGAAGGGCTCTCGAATTTCAGGGCGGTGTCGACTAAAGCGTGCCGCGCTCAAGGAATCGCCCGGATTGCGTTCGTCCTTTATCTCGGCGGCGGTTGCGCTGGGTGTTGCATGAGCCCCGCAATCGAGGATCTTGTGGGTTGTGTGTGCGCCTGTTCTCGTGCGACTGAATCACGCGGCTTCCTCAAGGACAAGTGTCTCACCCGAGATTATTCCATTCGTCCCGCTTTGCCGCCATGGCGTTATAAGCGGCGCCTCGCTGCTTTCTTGCGCCCGGCCTCCGCCTCCTGCGTTGCGACCCTCCTTCCAAGTGCGCGCGCCCCCGATCTCCAATCGCCGGCGCATCGCGCGGAAGGTTTGATTTGTTAGCGGCGTTCCCGCGCGCGCGCCGCGCTCGGGCCCGAGCTGCGCGCTCGCCGCCGCGTCCACTTCGCGCGGCCACATCGGGCGTTCGCGCCATGTCGGAGCCTCGTTTGGCCGCCCGGGCAGCGCGCGAGGGCACGTGCGCGCCTTCGCCCTGGCGAGCACGAGCGTGCGATGGCAGCGCCAGCACTGCAGCCTCGAGCCGCCGCGCGCACTTCCTCATGCGATGTGCGCCGTCGTTGTGCCGACGCGGGCCCCCGATTGAGGGCCACGCGCAGCGTTGCCCCCGCAGACTGAAGCGCCGGCGCGAAGACGCCACGCAACACCGCATACGTAATCATTGAAAACTCACGCGTCCCATTCGGGAGCCATTCGGGCACAGCTCGGGCACCAGAACTTGCTTGGGCGCGTTCGCCCACGACTTACAGGCGGGCTTCGCCGTCCTCGTCCTTGGGGCACTGGCGCTTCCACTGCTGCACGTGACACGACTCCTTGCCCGCTGACCTGGTCAGCTGCCCCCGCCGCTGCTGGCCCCCCCAGCCCCGCCAGCGCTGCTGGCCCCGCGGCGGTGACGGCCGCGCCAAGCGCCCCGAGGAATGCCACGTTCCACTGAGCGGCCCCTGCTCGCCCCCCCCCCGCTCTTGGGCCGTCGCTTCGTTGTCTCCCCCCCTCTCCTGCGCGGAACGAGCAAGCTGGCGTCCTCCTGCAAGGCGCAGCCTCCGGAGGGGAACGCCGCGGTGCCCGCGGCGGAGGCGGAGCAGCGCTGGCCGTCGTTCGCCGCCGCCTCGGCCGAGTGCGACCGGGGGGCGCGGGATCAGGAACGCCGGGGGGGTGCGCGGGGAGGGGACTTGCCGTTGCGGGGGCGGCAGGAGCTGGGGGAATCGACAGGGGATGGGTGGGGAGGCTGATGGTGTGGGGGGGATCGGGGGCGTGATGTGACCGGGGGGGACGGAATATTACGCTTTGGGTCACGGCAGCTCCCAGTTTGCATGGCCCCCATCGTTTGCGTTTTGTTTTCGATCTTGTTTTTCCCGACCATCCTGTGGTGTTGGGTCCTCGTTTTGAAGAAACGGTCCCCGCGTCTCTTTCTCCCTCGCCTTCGCCCCAGTGGGGGTACCACATGCGCCCGCCACACCCAGTACAGCGTTTCGTGGGCTCCAAAGGGAGCTAAAGCCCCAGTGGGGGGTACCACATGCGTCTGCCACACCCAGTACAGCGTCTCGTGGCCCCATGGGGAGTTCCACCGAAGGCCCCAGTGGGGGTACCACATACGTTTGCCACACCCAGTTTCGTGGCCCCATACGGGGCTCCACCGATGGCCCCACTAGGGGGTACCACATGCGTCTGCCACGCCCAGTACAGCGCTTCGTGGCCCCATGGGGAGCCAGCTCCACGCAAGGCCCCGGTGGGGGTACCATTTGCGTCCGCCACACCCAGTACTGGGGGTACCACATACGTCCGCCACACCCAGTACAGCGCTTCGTGGCCCCATAGAGAGCTCCACCGAAGGCCCCAGTGGGGGTACCACATGCGTCCGCCACACCCAGTACAGCGTTTCGTGGCCCCACAGGGATCTCCACCGAATGCCCCAGAGGGGGTACCACATGCGTCCACCACGCTCAGTACAGCGCTTCGCGGCCCCATAGGGAGCTCCACCGAAGGCCCCAGTGAAGGTGGCCGCATGCGTCCGCCACACCCAGTAGAGCGTTTCGTGGCCAGTGGGACCGTGCGCATGCGTCCCGCGCACGCAATGTGGCACTGTCACCCACCCAGTACAGCATTTCGTGGCCCCATGGGGAGCTCCACCGAAGCCCCCAGTGGGACCGCCCACATGCGTCCCGCACACGAATTTAAACATTTTCATCCACAGTATAGCGCTTCGTGGCCCCAATAGGGAGCTTCACCGAAGCCCCCAGTAGGACCGCCCACATGCGTCCCACACGCTCCATGTGGCAGTTTCACCCACCCAGTACAGCGGTTCGTGGCCCCAAAGAAAGCTCCACCGAAGCCCCCACTGGGACCGTCCGCATGCGCTCCGCACACCGAATTTGGCATTTTCACCCATCCACTACAGCGCTTCGTGGCCCCATAGGGAGCTCCACCGAAGCCTCCAGTGGGACCGTCCGCATTCGTCCCGCACACCCAAGTTGGCGGTTCGTGGCCCCATTAGAAGCTCCACCGACGCCCCCAGTGGGACCGTCCGCATTCGTCCCGCACACCCAAGCTGGCATTTTCACCCAGCCAGTACTTCGTTTCGTGCCGCCATTCGGATTCCCACCGAAGCCCCCAGTGGGACCGTCCGCATGCGTCCCACACACCCACGTTGGCACTTCCACCCACCCAGTACAGCGTTTCGTGGCCCCAAAGGGAGCTCCAACGACGGCCCCCGTGCTACCGCCCGCACGCATTCCCCCCCACCCAGTGCAGCGCTTCGTGGCCCTATAAGGAGCTTCACCGAGGAAGATATTCACAATTGCGGTATCCATCACTGCATACAGTTGTTTTTTTTCGCCCGGATAATATAGGTGTTTATTATCAGTATTGTTTTGATTCGTATGGCTTCTATTACTATTCATCTTCGTTTTCTTCTTTCGATGCACCCCATTGGCCCCCGTTCGCCCGCGCATGTGCGTCGGACGGTGATGCGCGCCCCCCCTGCCCCCTCTTCCTGGCGGGGGACTAACAACTAGATTTTTGAAAGGGTCTCTGGTAGGCATCCTGGAGGCCTCTGGGGAGTTCATGGCGGCCTCTGCCATGGAGGTTTCGGGGGCCTCCATGGACCTCCGTGGACCAGGCCCCTGGCGACTCGAAACGTCGAGCTGCACGTCTTTGGGCAATTCTACGTTTCTCTTGGGGCTGGTTCCAGGCCCCGACCGTCAGCCAACGACTCGGGATGGCGAACCGGTGCCCAGGAAGGGGTGGAGAAGTCCAGGGGCCAGGAAGTCGAGCAAAACCGATTGTAAGAGGCTCGAGGGGTAGGAGGGGAGGAGAGAAAACGTGGGAAGGGAATGTTGAGGGAGGAAGGTGAGATGGCAGGAAGACGCACAGGTGGAAAGCTCCGTGCGAAACAATTTTTCCCGAAGAGGTTGTTGTGATTTCTTGTCGTTTGTTCAAGTCCAGCGTTCCCGAGTGCCCCTCTGAGCGATTTGCTGGTATTCACCAAATTTCGGGAAAGAAGAACGGCACCAGCACGGCCAGCGGGGCCACCCTCGGAGAGGATGTCCGTGACGCCTCCCCGAACTGGAGATAGGCAGTCTCTCGAGCAAGGCACCAGACAACGTCGTCGCCACCGGTTTAAGAGGACTATCTCTGTCGTTTCTTGGCAAAAGCGGTCCAGGCGCTGTTACTCTGTTGCCCCCTCGCCTTAGTGAGACTGATTTTGGAAGGAAGTGGAATTCAAATTGCCACACGACAGTCTAGAGTTGCGCACGCCACAACTTTGGCACGTTGCTGCTAGCTGATGGACGGGCCAAGGCCCCAGCAGGGTGCCACTTGTTCCTGACACATTCTTCGGTTCTGGACACTGAGAGGATGAGGCGAATCTGCGCGGCCGAGAGAGAGGTGGTGAACCTGATGTAGTCGGGTGGCCAGGTCGGACAAAAAGTCTCATACCGTGGCGTGGCGTGTCCGCCGATGGTTGGTGGGTCTTTCGACGGAAGGTTTGTCCCGTGGTTGCCTCACGGATGAGAGGGGTTGGGGGGAGGAGGAGGAAGCGGAGGGGGAGGAGGACACGGAGGAAGAGGAGGAGGAGGAGGAGGAGGAGGAGGAGGAGGAGGGGTGAGGAGGAAGAGGACCAGGAGACGGAGGAGGTGGAGGAGCAGGGGGCGGAGGAGCAGCAGTAGCAGGAGCAGGAGCAGGAGGAGGGGGTGAAGGAGGAGGCGGAGGAGGCGGAGGAGGCGGAGGAGGAGGAGGGGGAGGAGGAGGAGGAGGAGGGAGGAGGAGGAGGAGGAGGAGGAGGAGCAGGAGGAGCAGGAGGCGGAGGAGGTTGAGGAGCAGGGGGCGGAGGAGCAGGAGCAGGAGGAGCAGAAGCAGGAGCAGCAGGAGCAGGAGCATAAGCAGGAGCAGGGGGCAAGCCGGCCCGGGGCCGTCCAGCGTCCGGCCGCGGCTGCCAGCGCGTCGCGGCCGCTCGCCCGCTACAGCCCAGGAGCAGGCTCAGGCTCCGACGCCCACGCCCACGCCGGAGCAGGAGCAGTGCTGGCCGTCGCTCGGCGGCGCCGCGCCGCCGCCGTCGCACAGGTGGGGCGACGAGATCCAGCATACCCTTAAGTCGGGCGTGTCCCTCTTCAGGAGGGATACTCAAACATAGAATGGGGACTATGTTTTTGAGTATGTGTGAGCATTGTTTGGGTGCTATGTCCGATTTCTCGACCAAAATCCGCCTGCAGGAGGACACGCCCGACCTGAGTCCAGCATGCCCACAACCAGCCACTGCCCCGAGCCTGGGGCCACTGCCTCGGCCCAGGAGCGGTGCAGCTGCCTCCCTGGCCATGCGGCTGGGGGCGTACATTGGGCGGGGCCAGGACGAGGATCTAAGTCCGTTCCAGAGCGTTCCTCCTCCTCCTCCTCCTCCTCCTCGTCCTCCTCCTCCTCCTCCTCCTCCTCCCTTTAGGCCGCTGGGTCGAGGTTAGGATTTTGAGCGACCGAACCTCACGTACACTTGTACACCAGCGCGTTAACAGCCCCTCCCTTTCGCAGGCCCGCGCGGCAAGGATGCCTGGGGGGCTCCCATCGTCGCCGAAGCAGGGGCAGGAGGCACATCGTGGCCATAGATCCGATACTGTACCTTCTGTTAGCATAATGTTGAATTGCACTGTGCCGCCTACTTGTGTAAACTCTGAAACGAAGCGTCGAATGCGTATCCGAAGAACCCATGCAATAAATTCGCAAAAAAAGAAGTTTACTTCGAATGGCAGAGCCTATTTCCAGCGAGTCGCCCGGGCTAAGCTTTCTGGAATCGGGAGGAGACGGCATATACTCGTACGGGGCACGCTCTCTCACACACACCAGGGCTAGAGTTAGAAGCGACAGTAAATGAGGACGCGCCGCCTGGACTGGAGAGTGATGGCCACGTCGCAACAGAAACCACGGGAGCAGAACGAGACAACTCGGGCTCCTACAGCACGGTCGACACGGACGACTTTCAGTACGCCAGCCAATATAATTACACAGTTTGTTATTTTGAAGAACTGGTCGCTTCATTTGACAGCAATGGATTCATGCCACAACTCTCAGTAATTTCAAATAAATACCCCGACGGTCTACATTTGCGCGTGGTTCCGCCACAAGCAAATGCCTACAAAAGCGGGAAACTACGAGTTTATGTATCAATTCTTGGAGGGCGTGGACAGTCACATGGAAGGTTGAGGCACGACTGCTAGACAGTCACAAGCAACCACAGGGACAGCACCGCATGCATAAATCGCAGAGAGCCAAGTCGTCGACGGGGTTTTCGCAACACTGCTGACATCTCAATATGGAGAACTGACAGCGGAAGCAATACACCACAAACTTGGCAAACTTGGCGCAAGGGTCTCAAAGGAAACATCGTGTTGGCACTTGCAGGAATGGGTCGAAGTTGGGGCTGTCAGGAAATGCGGCGACATGTTTGAATTGTGGATTGGTTGATGTTACTCCACATTTCTTATACACGACTCGCCTTCGCACTTGCTTGCGGTGTATTGCCATCCTGAATCAAAACAATGCAAGGCTCACAAGAGCGCTGGCTGGCTACGCTCAGCACCAAATGGGGGCTGCTGCTGTCGCCTATCCACGGTTTTCCCCCCGTTCTTTCTCTCCCCCTTTGGTTAGGGGCCTTGGTTCCTGGCTTCGGCTGGCTCCCTCGGCTCTTCTCCCATTCCCCCTCCCCCCGCTCGCCGCGCGCTTTCAACCCTTCAGGGGTTGGTGGATCGATTCGGAAGATGGGGAGGCTGCAAGAGGCCCTGAGGAGACGGCGCTGGCTCGGATGGGGGGGGGGCGTAGATGCGGTTGCGTGGTGGAGGAGGAGCCAGCGTCCGACCCCCATCTGCCCAGGATTTCGAACGTCTTCCAATGGGGGGGGGGGGGGGGCGCCACCAACACGCGGTAGCCGCCCGCCACCCGCAATGAGCGGAGCCCCCAGAGCTGGAGGCGCGCCCGAGAGGCAGCCCCGACTGCCTTTTAGAATGCCCGTCGAGCCAGCAGGGGCCCCCTGCAGCGGGGCAACGAGGGCGCAAGCTCGCGCGGCCGCGCACCTGGCGCCCCGCCTCGCCCCAGGCAGCCTCGTGGGCCGCAGATGCGGACCAGGGGGGCGCGCTTCCATAATACTCCCTAGGGCCCCCTGCAGGATCCAGAGCTGCTGCAGACCATGGACCCCCAACGGCCTTTACCTCTACCTTTACCTCCTCCTCTTCCTCCTCCTCGCTGTCAGGCCAGGGCGTTTAGTGCCCTGCCACCTCGGCCAAGAGGTGCGGCGTGGGCGCGGGGAGACCCCAGTGGCACCTCCTGGTCTGAGGTGAACCGCCGTTGGCGATCACGAAGGCGGGGCCCGCGGCTTCCCGCCTGCAACCTCTTGGTTGCAGTGCTCTTTGTCGTGGGCATACTGTTGCCGTGCTTGCGGGGGCGCGGGCGCTGGGCAACGCTCCGTGTATTGTCCCTCGGGCGCCGATCCCGAACCCCCATGCGCCATCTTGGCGCGGGGTGTAGGGCGGTCCTTGGTTTGCTTTCTTTGTCTTGATTTCCTCTCTAAGGCACGTCGTTTCTGGCGCTATTGGGAGTTAGTCAGGGAAAAGGAAGCCGGAGGCCAGGTGCCAGCTTGCGTCCGTGATTCCAGTTCTTTGCGCGCGTGCCCTTGGCGTTGGCTGTTGGCCACTTTGGCCATTGGCCAGGGCACTTTGGCCCGCGTTTCGTTGACAACCACGGTTTGTTTTGCCTCTTTGGGCCTGCACCATCATCCTCCTCCCCCTCCTCCTCCTCTTCGTTCTCTTCCTCCTTCTCCTCCTCCTCTTCCTCCTCCTCCTCCTCCTCTTCCTCCTCCTTCTTCTCCTTCTCCTCCTCCTCCTCCCCCTCCTCCTCCTCCTCCTCCTCCTCCTCCTCCACCTCTCCCTGAACGTCCTGGAGCGCTTTCAGAGCGTTCTGGAGAGTTGTGGGACGGCAGCGGCGCCCGAGACGTCCCCTAGGGCCGCCGGATCCCAGAAATTCCCGATGTTCCCTCACCCAATTTCAGCCTCGTCCTGGCTTTGTCTCAGTACGCACCGCCCCCGGGCCTTGGATGGGCCAGGCCTGCGGCAGTGCGGAGGCGCACAAATCGGCCACGCGCAAGAGTGGCCAGAGTGACCCTCCGCCAGAATGGCACTGGTGCGAGCACACTGGGGTCCCCAGATGGCTGAATGCGGTGCGATTGTAGCAGCTTCCGCGCTCAGGTTGGGCATCCCCGCGCCCCCCGAAAATCGCGCACCAAAGGCCATTCTTGCCTAGGGTCACCTCGGCGTGTAGCCGAATATCGGGGACCGCATGCGAACCCTACCCCGCGGGGCCGCCCGAACGAAGTGAACCCTACCTGCCCCCTTTCGAGATCGTGGGGTGGTGGGGCAGGGCTCGCGTGCATTATCCCGATCGGGGGTGGACAGAGCCCCCACCTTGATACGTCGATTCGAGAATTGTCCGTTTTTTGTTCTCGAGAGGATTCCGCGGCCGTCATTTTCCAGGCTTGCGCCCGCCAGGTTTTGGCCCGAGGTCGTTTTCACCGGACCACGTTTTACCAATGGGGGTTTTGTCCATTCCCGAGAAATCTCAGGAGGGGAAAAACACACAGACACAAGGAATCGTCGACTCCCAAGAAAATGTATGAAAACATGGGAAGTGTGTGGGGGAAAACGAACACGCCAAACATATTCAAACATATGAGACATTGTATGACCTGTGTGTATTTATTTGTGTGCCCTTGGGCCCCATTCAAAATCGTGGGGTGGTGGGGCAGGGTTCGCACGTGTTGTTCCCTAGAACGGAACAGGCCTCGTCGCCCCAGCAGGCGCGGGCAGGCGCCCGCCACGGGCGGACCCGAGGCGAAACCCCAGGGCAACAGCCCCCAGGCGCCCTCCCTACTTTTTGTTCCTCGGTCCTCGGTCCTCCTCCTCCTCCTCCTCCTCCTGCTCCTGCTCCTGCTCCTGCTCCTCCTCCTCGTCTCCTCCTCCTCCTCCTCCTCGTCCTCCTCCTCTTCCTCCTCCTCCTCCTCCTCCTCCTCCTCCCCCTCCTCCTCCTCCTCCCTCCTCCTCCTCCTCCTCCCTCCTCCTCCTCTCCCTCCTCCTCCTCTCTTTCTCCTCCTCTCTCCTCCTCCTCCTCCTCCTCCTCCATTTTCGCTCCTTCTCCTATCCCTCTCGGTCCTCGTTCCTCCTCCTCCCCCCTCCTCCCGCCTCCTCCTCCTCCTCCTCCTCCGCCTCCTCTCCTCTCTCCTCCTCCTCCCCTCCTCCGCCTCCTCCTCCTCCTCTCTCCTCCTCCTCGTCCTCCTCCTTCTTCCCCTCCTCCGCCTCCTCCTCCTCCTCCTCCTCCTCCTCCTCCTCCCCCTTCCTCTCCTACTCCTCTCGCTCCTCGCTGCTCGTTGATCGCTTCTCGCTCCTCGCTCCTCCTCCTCTCCTCCTCCTACCTCCTCCTCCGCATCATGATCATCATCATCCTCGCTCCTCGCTCCTCGCTCCTCGCTCCTCGCTCTTTTTGCTCATCCCTCTCGCTCTCCTCCTCCTCCTCCTCTCCTCTCTCATCCTCTCCTCCCTCCTCCTCCTCCTCTCCTCCTCCTCCTCCTCCTCCTCTCCTCCTCCTCATCCTCCTCCTCGCTCCTCGCTTCTCGTGTTTTGCTTCTCGCTCCTCCTCCTCCTCCTTCTCCTCCTCCTCCTCCTCCTCTTCCTCCTCCTCCTCCTCCTCCTCCTCCTCTCCTCCTCCTCTCCTCCTCCTCCCCACCCTCCTGCTTCTCCTCGCTCATCCTCCTCCTCCCCGCTCCTCGCTCCTACTCCTCCTCCTCCTCCTCCCTCATCCTCCTCCTCCTCCTCCTCCTCCTCCTCCTCTCCTCCTCCTCCTCTCTCCCTCCTCCTCCTCCCTCTCCTCCTCTCCTCCTTCCTCCACCTCCTTCTCCTCCTCCTCTCCTCCTCTCCTCCTCCTCCTTCTCATCTTGTCGTCCCTGTCCTCCTACTCCTCCTCCTCCCCCTCCTCCTTCTTCTCGTCCCTCCTCCTTTTCCCTCTCTGCTCCTCCTCCTCTTCCTCCTCCTCCTCCCCCTCGCTCCACCCTGATCCCCCTACCTTCTCCTCCCTCCTCGCCCTCTTCCTCCCCCCCCAGCGCCCCTACCGCCCTCCGGGAGCTCCAGGCGTGGCGGCGGCGCACTGGGCGGGCGCTGGCCGCCATGGGGGAAACGGGTCCTGAGGCAAACGGGTCCCGAGGCCATTCGCCATTTTCGGGCTTTCGGGGGCCTTCCATTCCACGGCCCCGGGAGTGTCAGGAAGCGGCTCAGGACGAGGAGTTCGTCCTGCATGGAGGAAGGCCCCAGGGTTCAGCACCCGGTTCCTCTGGGCCAATTCCCCCCATGCTAACATGGGCGAGCGGGGGTGCCTTCGGAGGTTCGGGGAAAACGGCATCAGCATAATCTTTTGGCGTCCGCGTGGATTTCTTGGATCTGTGTTAGGGGCCCCCTGGCGACGCCTCTGGCGCCGCCCCTGGCGCGCTCCGCGCGCCAGGGAAGGGGGTCCAGCTCAGATCCAAGGAACCTGCGCGGACCGTCAAGAGTTTATGTTTTGCGCCGTCCTTCGTCCCTCCAGGGATGGCCCTCTGAGCTGGCAGGGTGCGATGCGAGTGGCGTGAGAGTG
>CAUYUJ010007324.1:125000-135000 GCA_963575745.1 Prorocentrum cordatum
TCGCGGCCATTTTGTGGGGATGTCTCAGGCGGTTTGCTTGTTTCTGGGCTCAACATCCTTCGCTTGGAGAGCAGATTGTGAGGATGTCTCAGGCGGGGCGCTGGTTTCAGCACCCCTAAGGGGAGCCGCCAGGGGTGGTTGCACGGGCTCGTTCGCGGCCATTTTGTGGGGATGTCTCAGGCGGTTTGCTTGTTTCTGGGCTCAACATCCTTCGTTTTCGGAGCAGATTTGGAGGATGTCTCGAGCGAGGCGCTCATTTTCACCCTCCAGGTGGGCCAGTTTTGAGGATGTCTCGATCGGTTTGCTTGTTTTGGTGGCCAGGCTCGTGGCCCTAAGGGGAGCCGCCAGGGGTGGTTGCACGGGCTCGTTCGCGGCCATTTTGTGGGGATGTCTCAGGCGGTTTGCTTGTTTCTGGGGTCAACATCCTTCGCTTTCGGAGCAGATTTGGAGGAAGTCTCGAGCGAGGCGCTCATTTTCACCCCCCAGGTGGGCCAGATTTTGAGGATGTCTCGATCGGTTTGCCTGTTTTGGTGGCCAGGCTCGTGGGCGCAGATTCTTCTCAGGATGCCACAGGAGGCTCCAGGAGGCCCCAGGAGACCACATGAGGTCCCAGGAGGCATCCGGAGGCCACAGAAAGATTCAAGAGGCCACAGGATGTCACAAGAGGCTCCAGGAGGCCCCAGGAAGCTCCAGGAGGCCCCCGGAAACCACAGGTGGCCCCAGGAGGCAACGGGAAGTGCCAGGAGGCCTCGGAAGGCAACAGGAGGCCCCGAGAGGCCCCAGGAGCAGGAGGCCTCAGAAGGCAACAGGAGTGGCTCCAATCCCATGTGTTTTACGTATGCTCCTATCGATTGGGCCTCACCTGGAGCACGATTCTTTGATGTTCTACGTATGTTTCTATATATTGTCCTTCTCCTGTGTAAGCAATCCTACTTGTTTTACTTTTGTTCCTATATATTGGGCCTCTCCTGGGGCACGAGTCCTTGGTGTTTTACGTGTGTTCCTGTAGACCCATATACAATATTACCTTTTAAAAAAAGATGCACATATGGGGAGCTCCACGCAGTGAGTAATTTTATTATCATTGTTATTATTACGACCACTACTACTACTACTACTACTACTACTACTGCTACTGCTACTGCTACTACTACTACTTCTACGACTACTACTACTACTACTACGACTAGTATTACGACTACTACTACTACTACTACTACTACTACTATTGCTGTTGCTGCTGTTGCTGCTGTTGCTGCTACCACTACTACTATTACTCCTCCTCCTCCTCCTCCTCCTACTACTACTACTACTACTACTACTACTACTACTACTACGACTTCGACTAATACTACCACTACTACTACTACTACTACTACTATTACTACTACTACTGCTACTCCTCCTACTACTACTACTACTACTACTACGGCGACGACGACGACTACTACTACTACTACGTCTATTGTTACTACTACTCAAGTGGTAGTAGTAGTAGTAGTAGTAGTTGTTGTTGAAAGGGTAGTAGTAGAGGTAATAGTAGCAGCAATAGTAGCAATATGTTGTGTTGTAGTACCAGTAGTAGCCGTCGTCGTCGTAGAAGTAGCGGGAGTCGTGGTCGTAGTAGTAGTATATGAATAGCAGGACGAGTAGTAGCAGCAGCAGCAGTAGTAGTAGTAGCAGTGGTAACCATAATTGTTAAAGTAGTAGTCGAAGTAGTAGTAGTAGTAGTAGCAGCAGCAGCAGTATCAGTAGTAGTCGCACTCTTAGTCGTAATAGTAGTAGTAGTAGTAGTAGTAGTAGTAGTCGTAGTCGTAGTCGTAGTAGTAGTAGTGGTAGTAGTAGTGGTAGTAGTAGTGGTAGTAGTAGTGGTAGTAGTAGTAGTAGTAGTAGTAGTAGTAGTAGTCGTCGTAGTTCGTGTAGTAGTAGTAGTAGTAGTAGTAGCAGCAACATCGATACGGATAGTAGCAGCATCATCAATACGGAGAACAGCATTAGTAGTAGCGGTAGCAATCGTTGGAATAACGGCAGTAGCAACAGTAGAAGAAGTAGTAGTCGTAGAAGTAGTCGTTGTAGTAATAGTAATAGTATTAGGTCTTCGTGCTAGTACGATTGCGAACCGTAGTAGTAGTAGTAGTAGTTGTTGTTGTTGTTGTTCGCGCAACAGCAGCAGTGGCAGCAGTAGTAGTAGTAGTAGTGTTAGTAGTAGTTGTTGTTGTAGCAGTCGTAGCAATACTATTAGTAGTCGTGGTAGTCTTAGTAGCATCGGCATTAGTATCAGTAGTAATCGTTGTAGTAGTAGTAGTAGTAGTAGTAGTAGCGAGAGTAGTAGTAGTCGTAGTAGTAGTAGTAGTAGTACTAGTACTAGTACTAGTACTAGTACTAGTACCAGTAATAGTACTAGTACTAGTACTAGTACGAGTGGTGGTAGTAGTAGTCGTAGGAATAGTAAAGGTGCCAGTAGCAACAGTAATGAGTTCGTGAAGGTTGTAGTAGGAGTAGTAATCGGATTCGTCGCAGTAGTAGTAGTAGCAGCAGTCGCAGTAGTAGTAGTAGTAGTAGTAGTAGTAGTCGTAGTAGTAGTAGTAGTAGTAGTAGTAGTAGTAGTAGTAGTAGTAGTCGTAGTAGTAGTTGTTGTTGTTGTTGTCGTAGTAATAATAGTCGTAGCAGTAACTAGTCGCACGAGTGGCACTAGTAGCAGTGGTTTCGTAGTCGTAGTCGTCATGGGGGATTGCAAGGGCAGCGCCCCCACGCGGCACGCCCTCCAGTGCCTGATCCGCCCAGCGATGGCGGGCGGGGCTGGGACAGGCGCGCCTCGCCTGCAGTTCTACATTGAGTTATGCGGGCAGACGAGAGTCCGCCTCAGCCAGATCAAAGCGTGGTTCCCCAGGGCGCGCCTGGAGCCGCGCTACGGCACCCCCACGGTGGCGGCGGACTACTGCAAGAAGGAGGGGATGTGGCGCGAGTGGGGCGACCGCAGCGATCGCGTCCGAGCCGAGCAGTGCAGGGAAATTGGGAACCACGGCGGCGCCGCCAGGTGGGCTAACTTGATAGACGCCATCCAGTCCACGGCCAGCTTCGATGAAGTCGTCACAGACGCCGAGATTGCCGGCACGGTCGCTCGCTCCATGGTTTGGGCATTCAGGGCGCGGGCTGCCCGCCGCGTAGACCCGCCAGCCCTCGACCTCACTGCCGCCGGCTTCAAGTGGCAGGCTCGATTCGACCTCTTCCTCGCTCAGGCGGAGCCCGACGACAGGACGATTACGCGCGTCTACGAGCCGCGCGGCAACAAGGGCAAGTCGAAGTACACAAGGTACGCGGTCGCTAAGCACAGGTTCATGATCGCCACACCCGACGACGGGAAGTTGAACGCAACGTTGTGGAACGGCCAGAGGGCCGTCCTCGTGGACGCGGCCCGGTCCCAGACCCTGAACTACTTCGCCGTCGAGGAGCTCGAGAACGGGTTCATCGCGCAGACGAAATACGGGGTGATAGCGAAGAGCTGCGCGGCGCCCCGTCTCATCATCTTCGCCAACCAGGCCCCCAACCTTCGCCAGCTCAGCGCCGACCGCTGGAACGTCATTACCGACCTCGGCGACCACGTGACGCTGCACGTGCTCCCCCCCCATCGAAGTTCCCTGGCGCCGCCGCCCTCAGGGGCCCCTTCGAGAACCAGAACCAGCAGAGGGCTGGCACTCTGCTCCAGCGGCACCCCCACCGCTGGCACGGGGGCTCTCCCAATCCCGAGCCCTCTGCTGCGCGCCGCCGCATGCTTCTCCAGGCCCCGGGCATTCCGCTTCCCGATGCGGCCGCGGGCCCAGCCGTCGATCTTCCGACCGCGGCAGCGGCGGGGCTGTCGCTCGAGGGCGCGCGCCGCCGCGTCGCCTTATAAGTGCTCGGGGGCAGCCCCGCGCGCCTAGTCCGACTGGCAGGGCGCGATGAGGGAGAGGTGGGCACCGCGCAGGGCCCAGGGATGAAGAGGGGGGGGGGGGGGCGCCGTCCGACATGATTTAAAAGGCAGGCCCGTCTGCGCATGTGATGTTGGAGCCCTGGCCAGACTCGGCGCGGCTCTCGCGCGCGACGTTGCACTCTGCCGCTCAGCTGCTGAGTCGAGCACTCAGCTCCGCCGAACGAAATCGTTCAAGCCCCGCTCGGAGAATTTCCCAGGGGGGCCCGAGGAGAGGCTCAGGGACTGGCACCAGGGCGTTCATAGCGACGTCGCTCTTGATCCTTCGGCGCCGGCTCTTCCCCGCGCGGGCGCGCCGAAGCCCGGGGGCGGAGGGGGCGGGGGAGGGGGGGGTGGAGGAGGGCGAGGAGGAGGGCGAGGAGGAGGAGGAGAAGGAGGAGGAGGAAAGAAGGAGGAGGGGAAGGAGGAGGAGGAGGAGGAGGAGGAGGAGGAGAAAGGAGGGAGGAGGAGGAGGAGGAGGAGAGACGGAGGAGGAGGAGGAGGAGGAGAGGAGGAGGAGAGGGGGGGAGGGGGAGGAGGAGGTGGAGGAGCACAGCGTCGTCGTCGTCGTTGTCGTCGTCTTCGTACTCGTCGTCGTCCTAATCGTCGTCGGCTTAGTCGTCGTCGTCGTCCGCTTAGTCGTCGTCGTCGTCGTCGATGTCGTCTTAGTCGCCGTCGTCGTCTTAGGCGTCGTCATCGTCTTAGTCGTCGTCGTCTCAGTCGTCGTCGGCGTCGCCGTCATCCAAGTCGTCGTCGTCGTCGTCTTAGTCGTCGCCGTCGTCGTCCTCCTAGTCGTCGTCTAAGTCGTCGTCGTCGTAGTCGTCGTCGTCGTCGTTTCCGTCGTCGTCGTCGTCGTGGTCGTCGTCCTCGTCGTCCTCGTCTTAGCCTTCGTCGTCGTCTTAATCGTCGCCGTCGTCGTCGACGACGTCATTTAGTCGTCGTCGTCGTAGTCATCGTCGTCGTCGTTCTAATCGTCGTCGTCGTCTTTGTCGTCGCCGGCGACTTCTTAGTCGTCGTCGTCGTCGTTTCCGTCGTCGTCAGCGTCGTCGGCGTCGTCGTTGTCGCCCAGGTAGTCGTCGTCGTCGTCGTCGCCGTTGTCGTCTCAGTCGTCGTCGTGGTCGTGTTTGTCGTCGTCGCCTTAGTCGTCGTCGTCGTCGTCTTAGTCATCGTCGTCGCGTCGTCGCCGCCGTCGTCTCATTCGTCGCCGTCGTCGCCCGGGGCCGCGAGGAGGACGGGGGCGGGGGAAGGAAGAGGAGGAGGAGGAAGAGGAGGATGAGGAGGAGCAGCATCAGCAGCAGGCGGAGGAGGAGGAGGAAGAGGACGAGGAGGAGGATCAGGGGGAGGAGCAGGAGGAGGAGGAACAGAGCAGCAGCAGCAAATGGCGGAGGAGGCGGAGGAAGAGGACGAGGAAGGGGAGGGGGAAGAGGAGGAGGAAGAGGGCCTTTCCAAGGGCCTCCTGGTGCATTGTCACTTTCAAAAAAGCCCGGCGGATCTTCGATAGAGCCGCGGGCCTGGCCGAGGTGTCGCGCAAGAAGTGCGCCCGCATGCACGAGCTGCGCGGTTGCCTTTTTTGCTGCGCGGTGCAATTTGCTCACGCAGGGGCGCTTAGACAAGAAGAAGCAATATGAACGCTCCTGCGGCCCCATCACCGACAGCGGCGCAACGCGCTTATTCTGGCACCGGCGTGTAGCAAGTGAGATTAAGGACCAGGCGTTTTTGCACATCGCGCACTCCACCTAGGATTCTATGACAACAGGCAGCGAGTTCAAACTTGCGGCGCCAAACATTCGCAAGCCTTGCGCCGCATCCGCCAGCCCCTCTTATCGTTGGACTCGCTGACCAAGCTCGGGAAGCAGGTGGGGCAACAGGACCACAAGGAGCAATGTTGGAGCCGTTTGGGTTCTGTGTTGGGGCCTAAGAGGGCCCCCCAAGGGGGCCGACGAACATTCTGCAGGCGTCTTGAACCGTGTCGATTGGCACCTCCTCTGAAGGTGACGGTGATGGCGATGGTGATGGTGATGGGCGCTAGCATGTACTTCTAGTAGGTAGTACTGGTAGGTAGTACTAGTAGTAAATATCAGTCGTAGGTAGTTCTTGTAGGTAGTACTAGTAGGTAGTACCAGTGGGTAGTTGTAGAAGGTAGTGCTAGTAGGTCGTACTAGTAGGTAGTACTAGTAGGGTTTTGTGCTAGTAAAAAAAAAAGCTAGTAGGTAGTACCCGCAGGTAGTAGTGCTTGTAGGTAGTGCTAGTAGTAGTGGTAGTAGTAGTACTAGTAGCTAGTAGTAGCAGTAGTAGGTCGTACTAGTAAGTAGTACTAGGTAGTATTAGTAATAGGAGTAGTAGGTAGTAGTACTAGTAGGCAGTACTAGTATGTAGTAGTGATAGCAGCTAGTACGAGTAGTAATAGTAGTAGCTAGTAGTACTACTGGTAGCACTAGTAGGTAGTACTAGTAGGTGGTAGTACTAGTAGGTAGTAGTGATAGTTTGTAGTAGTAGTGCTAGTAGGTACTAGTAGGTAGTAGGTACTAGTGATGTTGACGATGATGATGACGATGACGATGACGACGATGACGGCGATGATGATTATGACGATGAGCATGATGAGGAGGAGGACCAGCAAAATCAGGGTTCGATTCCGGAGAAGTGGCCCGATCATGACACAGGGGGGTAGCGACAAGAAATATCAATACAGGGCATCATTGTCTTGCAAATGGAACGAGTGGAAGCTGCATGTCGTTGCGAGTGCCAATTGGAGGGCGAGCCTGGCGCCGCCAGATCCATTTCCAATAGCGCGCGAGGAGGGGGAGGAGGAGGAGCAGGAGCAGGAGGAGGAGGAGGAGACGGAGGAGGACGAGCACGATGAGGAGGAGGAACAGGATGATGACGGTGATGATGATGATGATGATGGCGGTGATGATGGTGGTGATGGCGATGATGGTGATGCTGACGATGACCACGATGGCGATGATGACGATGGTGGCGATGATGAAGAACCATGAGGATGGCGACGGTGACGATTATGACGATGATGATGGCGATGGCGACTGCGATGATAGTTCCCGCCCCCCCCCCCCCCTTCAAATCCAGGTTCGAGGGCCCTGGGAGAGGGGCGCTGGGGGGGGGGGGGGGCTTGCGCGCCTAAAACCCAGAGGGATTGGCGAAGCAAGCACCCAGAATGCACCAGCTGACCGCGGACGAAGCGGCAGAGCACAATCGCGATCTCAAGAGGCTCAGGTCCGGCGGGGAGGAAGAAGCCATGAAGGAAGTCATTGATGAATACGAGTTAGAAGTCAAACGCCCAGTCGCCCCTTCGCAACCGCAGCGGTGCCAGTGGCATGATCTCAGACGGCTTGGTCGGGCTGCCCAAGAAGCAGCGTTGCGCGCCCATGATCGAGGCCCCCCCCCCCCACCCCCCAGACCGCAGTTAAGGCGATGGCGGAGGAGGTGGCCGCCGCGCGCGCGAAGTCCCCCATGCTCGTCGCGGGGGGCGGCGCGACGCGGTCGCCTTCAGCGCGCGCAAAAAGCAGGCGCCCCCCAGGGCAGAATCGAAGCCCGATTCCCAGACGCCAGCACCCTGGATGCGCTGGCAGGGGGAGGCAGCAGCAGGAGGAGGACGAGGAGAGGAGGGGCGGGGGAGGAGGAGGAGGAGGAGGAGGAGGGGGGAGGGGAGGGGGATGGAAGGAGGGAAGGAGGGGATGAGGGGGCGGGGGGGGGGGGGGGGAGGGGGGGGAAGGAGGGGGGGGGGAGGGGGGGCGGGGGGGGTAAAGCCACAACGCCTTCCCCCCAGAACGCCATGGGCACCGACAACAAGCACGGGCGCCTCTCCGTTAAATTTGCGCATGGCGCGCCGCCGCGCAGGGCATTCCGCCGCGGCTTCACCGAATCTGGTTATCTTGACTTCAAGGAGAAGGGCGGGGTCGAGATCAACGGTTTACAGGATATTCAAACATTGGCTTTGTGAGTTGTACCATCTGAGTTGTGAGATTTGCATCGCGTCCCCATCATTGCATTGAAAAGATTGGGAACGTTTCCCACGCGTGTATGTGGGGGTATATCTCTTGCATCTGGCGCGGCAGATCAACGCGGCGCATAAACATAGCGCGGAGGCCCCGCCATGCTTCAAGCCACGCAACTGTTTCACCCGCCAGATTATTCTCGCATCCTTGAGTTGCGCTCTATACGTATTCCTGTCGATGTTCCCCAGCGTTGCGGGCGTGGGAGCACATGTCTGCTTGGGTGCGCATATGTCATTCGCAGATTGGGCATTCAGTTGCTGATCTGACTCAAATCAGTATCTGCGTGGGCTTGCACTTATGTGTAACGCGCGGGCGCTCAGTTGCTGCGCGATCACGATGGCGTGGGCAGACTCATGATGATACCTTCTGCGCCATCCATCATAATCTTTGACCATTCCGATGGACCATGACGAATTTTGACACATATTTTAAAGTCCTCAGGGGAGTTGCAGGTTTGTTGGATTCCGAGGGATCCTTAAGATACCCTCTCAGGAATTTGGGAATTGGCATGGTCCATTGGAATTCCTAGGACTCCCTAGGAGACCCTCTTTGGCGCACAGAGGCTTTGCAGTGCGCGCTGGCGTTGTGGTGCACGCTAAGCATTGCGGTGCGCACAGGCTTTGTGGTTCACGCTGGCGCTGTGATTCGCAGTCGTTATGATGTGCGAACTCGCTATGGCGAACGCAGGCATTGTGGGCCCAATATTCGAGCGCCCTGTGGGCCACAACAGACAAACATCACAATCTGTTATTGCCTGGGTTATCTCATTGACTTCTTCCGTATGTATTCCCTGTTGTGTTATGTTGTATGGGTTGTTTTGTTGTTTCTTCTGGCTTAAAAGGCTTTCTCAAGAATTTGGGGCTTGGTGGGATCCTGAGGAGACTTTGTGATTCCATAGTGGGCCTTCCCTGGAATTTAAAAATCGGTCGGATCATTCAGACTTCCGAGGGTTCCACAAAGGGCCCCCCCCCCCCCCCCCCGGAATTTGGAGGGGAGGGAGCCGGTCGGATGTTTCAGGATACGTAGTGTTCTCCTTCTCAGGAATCTGGCATTTGGTAGGAACCTTAAGAATCTCCAGGGTTCCTGAGGAGGCCCTCTTGGGCACTCGGGAAGTGGTTGTATCCGTCGGAATTCCAAGGGTTACCAACGAGGCACTGCTAGGAAGTTGGCAAGCTGTAGGATTCTCTCGGGGGCAATCCTGTTTCACACCCCACCTTCGCGCAGCATTTTGTCGTATTGTGTGTGTATAACATGCGCATTAAAGAACATTAAGCCACATTCGTTGGTATGTTCACACCTCGCACTCGCGCCGCCGAAGAATTGCATTGTATTACTCGTGTGGCCGTATTGCATTTGCACTGGATCTGAATTGTATGCGTAGTGTGTTCGTCCTGTATTCGTATGGCATCCGTACTGTAGTCGCACTGTACTCGTATTGGGTTCGTCTTGTATTCGTAGTGTCGTGTTGTCGTTTTCCTATTGTATGCGCATTGTATTCGTATAGTATTCGCTTTGTGCTTGTATCGTTCTCCTATTGCATTCGAATTATATTGTATGCGCGCTACCGAACCCGAGCCCGAACCTTTATTTACTCTTACCCTTACCATTACCAATTCTTTCTGCGAGCACACGAAGCGGAGGTGCGACGCTAGGAGTAGCAGTAGTGGCAGCCGTAGTAATAGTGGTGGATCCATTATTATCAGTACCAGAAGGCGAAGTCGTAGTACTGGTAGTGGTAGTATTAGTAGTTGTCGCAGCCGAAGCGGTAGTAGTAAGTAGTAGTAGTAGTAGTAGTAGTAGTAGTAGTAGTAGTAGTAGTAGTAGTAGTAGTAGTAGTAGTAGTAGTAGTAGCAGCAGCAGTAGTAGTAGTAGTAGTAGTAGTAGTAGTAGTAGTAGTAGTAGTGGTAGTAGTGGTAGTAGAGTAGTAGTTCCGTAGTAGCTATTAGTTTAGGTACTACTAGTATAGTACTAGTACTAGTAGTAGCAGAGTAACAGCAGTAACAGTAGTAGTAGTAGTAGTAGTTAGTGTCGTGTGTGT